>JAJJMB010010308.1:2256651-2516914 GCA_023531105.1 Papaver atlanticum | reverse complement strand
TATTTTGAAAATTTATATGTTGCAATAGCTTAGAATCAAATTAAACGCAAAAATTGAATAAATATAAATTCTAGATAAAATCACTTTGAACTTGGAAAAATAGTGGAATCTTAGCCTCAGTGTTCTTTTAATATTGATATCAACTTTGTCAGTGTTTGCTATAATTTTTAGTGATTTTTTCTATTTAGTTTTGAATTTAAGTCTAAAGTTATCCTTCACAAGTTCGAGCAACGAATCTTTTTACCACTACAACTACAAAACACATCAATCATCTCAGTAATGAATGTCTCAATGCTCGATTCGTAGAAATGTCAGATTCAACCACTTAGAAAAATACTAATGCGGTGAAGCTACCATTCATAAAGTCTTGCAGAGTTGCTAGCAGAATTGAGTCCCCATGCTAGGATAGCATGTGAGGAAATAAATGACACAGACTTGATATGAATGAGACTTTCATGAGTGTGGAACCTCTTGATGAATGTCTATGCATCTTTTGCAGGTTCTTGCTTCAACCTCGTCAAAGTTCTAAATTCCCCAGAGTGCTCTGATGATGGAATGTCCGCCAAATCTTCTGTATCAGAACTTTTTTCGTTGGAGAGATGTGCAACAAAAGGCGCTTTGTCAGTAGCCATCTTTTCTGCGTGGATCCACGCTTGTCTGAAGAACATGTCATATCCTGGATCTTCCTGATTATGTGAAACTTGGTTTCTGTCCTGGTTGAACTTATGTTCACTTTGAGAGTGATGTAGCCATAAGTATTTCCGAGCGTTCCTTCAAGGTCTCTGATTGAGATGGGATCACGAGTAGCTTATTGCCTGCGGATCTGAGGGTTTTCAGTGGAATGTTGTTGATGGCGGTGTCAGCATCGATCAACATTCTTCCAAATTCATTTCCTATGAGATGGACTGTGGTAAGCAGTCCCCAGTCGTGCATCTCCTTGTCTGTGGATGAAGGTTCAAGGAGTATTTACGGGATGGATAGACGTCTGACACAATGTAATTTGGTGTTGTGAATATGTCCTTCCTTTTTGTCTTACACAGATAGAGAAATTTCACTGATATGCTCGATCAACGATTGACCTGCTTCTTTGACTGGTTGTTCATAGAGTGTAAAGGTTCTGACTGGGAGAGGATTCTTGTGTACTCCTTCAGTCCCCAGTTGAAGCTATTATGGATCAACCTTCTCTTTGAAGATATGCTTCAAAATATTGCAGTTACTTGTTGGATGATCGATGAACCTATGAAGGAGACAGTACCTGGGATTCTCCATTTTTTCTTCAGTTGGCTATCTCCTGATGAACGACAATTTGATTGCACCATCTTGAACCATACTTCCAGTAACTCGATCACTCCTTCATGAGAAGAGAGAAGTTTGAGTCTGTTTGATCATTTCCCCGTTCGTTGATGCCGGGTCGAGGTTTGTGCATTTCAGGATTGGTTATCTTTTCTTTGTGCCTTCAGAGGAGCCTGGGATGTTGGAGAAGCGCTCTGATGCTGTGTATCGGCTTTCCTTTCATTCCTTTCAGCAACAACGTTTGTTGAAGGCTGGAGATTGTACTGATTGTTGACTAGGCGTTGGATGTTCCTCGACCTTGCAGACTTTGCTCTTTCTAGTAAAGCAGGTGCAGTAGTCGCTGATCGTTTGGCTGCTTTATGAAGCTCTGAGAAAGTATGGAACTGAAGATTTTCCAGCAAGGCTCTGTAGACCGGGATCATTCCGTTGATGTATAAGTCCACCAATTGTTGTTCAGTGACATTCGGGTCATGATAATCCAAAGCTTAGACTCTGAACCTCTTCACATAATCGTTCGGATGTTCATTGTTCTTCTGAGACATTCTTTCTAAATCAGAGAGAGTAATATGCTCTGAGATGAAGAAGTATTTCCGGTAGAAAGCGTTAACCATCTCTCCCCAACTAGTGATGCTCCCTGGTGCAATGTTGTTGTACCATGTGTATGCTCGGCCTGTCAGCGATTTCGAGAACTCCTTCAGACGGACAACATGGTTTTATTCGTGCTCACCTAGTGCTTCCAGGAATCGAGAGACATGTTCTCGAGCGTTCCCCGTTTCGTTATACAGTGTGAACATTGGAGAGGTGTAGCCTTTTGGGAGAGGAATTCGTTGTGTAGTAGCAGGATATGGAGGTTGATGATGATGAACCGATGGTATCTTGTCTTTTCCTCGATCCTCCATAAAGCGTTCCAGGTCTTCACGGGTGATGAAGCCTGCGGGTTCCTTTGTTGGTGAGTTATCTGCAGCCATGTGGACTTCCTAATCATCTACTATATGGATCAGAGTGACTTCAGGATCAACAGCCGAAGATGTTTCTTTGGATTTTCCCTTCTCCCGAGTTTTCTATGACATCTTGTCAGTGAGAGTTTTGAGATAATTGCACATATCCTTCTATGTGTTAGCCATGTTAATTTGATTTTTGGCAAGAGTTTCTTGTACCTTCATGAGATCACCTATGGTAGGTGGATTTTCTATGATTTCTTCAAGAGACCGGCCGAAGAGGTGATTGTCTCCAATGTTGGTTTGAGGAGGAGGAGTGGTATCACTAGTGCCGTTGTTGGGAGCAGGAGTAGTTTCTGGAGTACCACCAGTGTTTCTAGTGTTAGCATCGTTTGTGTTGGGATTTGTAACTAACCCAGACCTAAGACCAGCCATCTTTGTGAAAGTTTGAAATTGCAACCTAGAGAAAGATCTCCCACTATGATCGCCAATCTGTAGATGGGTAAAAACGATTTGCTGGTTTTTTAGAAAAGTGAAGAGACGACCGACCGGATGAGACTCCTCAACAGAGCAAACTGCGTATCCTCACAGAGATGCACTGCACGGGAGTGGTTTGAATTCGAGAGATCAATCTGTAGGACTCCGACCTAAACCAAGTCAATGGCCGTTCCAGAGTCAATTCGGTCACAAAGAGGGAGATGGGTTGATCTGTAGGAGGGAAGATGAGAATTGTGGGATCAATGATGATCAAGGATTGTGGATGTGTTGAAGGTTTCTGCAAGTTTGTGTAAATAAATTTCGAATGATTGAGAGAGTGTTGCTCACACGATGATTCTTGGTTAGACGATGGATTGTTTGTTCAATATCTCGTGGATTTTATTTTCTTGTTCAATCATGGATTCAGAGACTTACTTATATTGTCAGAATAGTGAACACATTGATCCCAGTAAGTGTGACGGTTTCTTGAGTGAAAGAGTGGGAAAATGGGAGATCGTGGTAAAGTCAGTTCCATGTCGTGTGGAGACTTGACTGATCGTGCACCCACTACTTTGCTAACTCCTTCAACAGTTTGCACGACTTACTCTCATTTCTCTTCGTTGATGAACACACGTGTCGTAGGCCGCCAGACCAAAACCATAATTGATATCCCCCCATGTGACGTGATTGATGTCTCACGAACATGGAGTCTGCAAGGCAGACATGTATTAGGTCAGTTGTTGACTTTTAGACGGTGAGTCTAAGTTTTGTTGAATTTAGCATGATTGACGAATGCTCAGTGATTCATGGATTGAACATGTCTGTTGAGAAGTATAGTTCTGTATAGTTCTTGAATAAATGTTGATAATTGGATCAACATGATGAATATTGATGAACTGAGCAAATGTTGCTCGTGTGATGAATTGTTGGATATTGATAGTTGAACCAATATTGACGAATTGAGTAAATATTGCTCATTTGTTGAATTATTGGTAGCGTGAATAAATAAAATATTAATTAAAATATTGGTAGCTGGACCGAATATTATATAATTAATTAAGATGTTAATTACTGGATCAACATAAAATTATTAGTGTTTGAACTTGCTCAGAATTATGATTTGTGGAGCGTTTGTTCGAAACCCTAATTTTTGATCAATTGTTCGTCACTTGATGAATTACTGAAAATAGGTTACTGGGTGAAGGAGGGACCAACCACATGGGATGATGGACGACCATGTGATTCCCAGGTGCTTGAGTGAGCGTGCACCAGAGTCCTTAGTTTACTGGTTGGTGAAAGGATGATTAAATGTTGATTTAATCATTCATTAGAATAATGCTCGTGCGAGCGTTAGGTGATAAAACTTAATTATGGAGAAGTGAGGGACCGACCAAGAGGGCATGATACCATCCCTTGGTGGTCGTAGGACCAGATGTTAGTCGTTTGAGCAAATCCCAAGTTGTTTGAAAAGAGTTTGGACCCAATATGAGAAATTGAGCAAATTAGGTCAAAATCATTAAGATGTGTGGGACCGGCTCCTTGCAAGCCTTAGAGCCGACTTTGGTCGGTCAAGGAAGCATGCTCGTGTCACCAAAATGTCTGTGTCTCAGTCCTAAGAGTTTTGGTATTTTCTGGTGTGCGTTTGAGCAATATTTTGGATTTTCAGAAGAGTTTGATCTTTCACTGAAATTCTTGATTTTTGCTCGAATGAGCAAGTAGAACTTTGCTCATTTGATCAAAATTTTGAGAATATTAAAATAATAATATTTTAATATTTGACGTGAGTAGCCTAGTCGGTCATGTGACCATTTGGCTTTTTGGCTTTTTTTCATAATTTGAGCAATATTTGAGAAAATATGAAGAAACCATGATTTTTGCTCAAACAAAGGAGTTTCATGAGATGAGGGAAATAAAAATTATGGAAAAAGGGAATTCAAGGTGTGGGACCAGCCACGGCTAGGGCATGACCGGCCAACCATGTAGCCTGGTCCCGCGACACTTTCCCTATTTATTATTTTTCATGAAACCGTGAAAATATGGAGAAACCGTGAGTTTTGCTCAAACAAGGAAAGTTGCTTGAATGAAGGAGTTTTCATGAGTTCATGAAAATAAATACAGTAAGAAAAATAAAGGAAGAGGCGTGGGGGACCGTCCACGGCGGCATGGCCGGCCGTGGGTCCGTTCCCTAGGCGCCTCTTTTCTATTTTTTATTATTATTTTCTCTCTCCTATTTTGTGTAGGATTCCTCGTTTGTCCATATTTTTGAATGCTCGTTCGTGCATTTTGGTGCTCGCTCGTGCATCATTGTTGAGTACACTTGCACCATTTTATTGGGGATTACTCGGTGATAGTCCAGATGCCCGATTGTTGGATATTTATTACTAATTATTGAAATTCAGCGGAGAATGACTCATGAAACGGAGTAATAAATGAATTGTGTTTCTATTACTAATCCATGAATCCATCCGGGGAATTCAAGGAACCGAGTACTGAGATAAGATGGTTATCTATTACTAATCCATGGAATCATCTGGGGATAGCCATGGAATGGAGTAATGAGATATCATAGATTATTTTCAAGGAATTCAGTGGCGAATGTCACGGTAGAATTAATCTATTGTAGAATCGAGATACGAGATAGTTGAAGCATCATACTCGTTCTGAAAGGTGTATAGTCAGGGAACAACGTGCAACGTTAGTGTCTTGAAGGCGTTTAGCCCCCTCAAAAACAATTGTGTATGAGAGCCGTCTAAATCTATACACGGTCTCTCTACATTGTCATGGAACAGCGAGTGTCACCGACGTCCTGAAGGCGTTAATCCCTCTCAACAAACAATTATGTAGGAGGACCGCCCAATCGTTCTTCTATGTAGAGGTGGGTCTCTCTATGTAGTCAGGGAAAACGAGTATCGCCGACGTCCTGAAGGCGTTAAGCCCTCTCAACAAATAATTATGTAGGAGGTCCGCCCAATTCTATTATTCTACATAGAGGTCACGATGAAATGTGTAGCATCGAACGCTCAGCTAGTGGGAGGCATTTCGATAAACATATTCATCATGGGTCTTAGAGGAACTCGATCAGAGATCGTGAAACGGTTCATGGATCGTAAAATATGAATCGTCACATGCGTTCCTGAAGCCGGGTAAGAAACATGCAGTATCATGATTTTACGATTTTGACCTTTGTCGAAAATCCACCATCAACATTAAGTCCTCTGCTTAGTGAGGGACAGTCATGTTCCGCAGTAAGCATTAGATGGTGATTTTCCAGTTCACGAGATAAATAGTTAAACTCGGTCGTTAAAAGGTATTTTTAGAATCCTCGATTTGTTACAATGGTGTCATTTACGAGCAAATTCTTAAGATTTTGACCTTTGTCGAAAATCCACCATCAACAATTGCGTCTTCTCCATAGACTAGCGAATAGGGTGATGCTCCCGTGGAGCTGCATTTTGAAATCTTGTATGCCCAAACCGCGAGTGTTAGCTGCTCGCGCCATTCTCTGTGATAATCATGCACCATTCGGCTCAGGATCCGGAGAAGCATTTTCTTAGTTGCTTCGGCTTGTCCGTTTTCCTTGGGATAATAGGGGGTCGATGTGTGTAGCCTCGTGTTGTATTGGTGTAGTAGGTTTATTACGTCTTTGTTCACGAACGATTTGGCATTGTCTGCCCTAATTATCATAGGCGCGCCGATCCTGCAAATGATGTATTCCTTGATGAATGCGGCCACGGTCGCTCCAGCGTAATCCTTGAGGGGTATTTCCTCAACCCATTTTGATGCGTATTCCGTGGCGATTATTATGTATTTGTGGCGCTTTGAAGACATTAGGTTAATCTGTCCTATAAGATCCAGACCCCAACTGTGAAATCGCCACGGCGTCATTGTGTTGTGTAGCTGAGTATGAGGCGCCTTAATTAGAGTCCTGTGCATTTGGCATTTTAAGAATTTTCTAACATGCTCGGCAGTATCGCTTTCCATATTTGGCCAATAGAATCCGCCCTGGTAAACCTTCAAGAATAACTTCCGCATCCCTTGATGTTCAGCATTATGAGACTGGGTTATTACCTCGGTCGACTCTTGGTCAGATAGGCATCGTAGGATCGCATTACTATAGCTCTTCCGGTAAAGCACATTCTCGTTCATGAAAAAATGTGTTGCCT
Source organism: Papaver atlanticum (assembly GCA_023531105.1). Lineage (NCBI taxonomy): Eukaryota > Viridiplantae > Streptophyta > Magnoliopsida > Ranunculales > Papaveraceae > Papaver > Papaver atlanticum. The sequence goes on along the minus strand of JAJJMB010010308.1, from coordinate 2,510,043 downwards.
TCTTTTGAATTTTAAGAGACGCCTGTCTTTCGTTGGGAAGTTTTACGTGCTGGATAAAGTCGATGTATGGTTGTCTCCAGTCCACTCCCTCGGCTATACAGACCTGTGCTTGTTGAGGTGGGGATGGGAAATCGGCACATCTATCTTAGAGGGTTTCTGCCTGCGCCGACATGCTTGGCCAGTTGTTTTGGGGTAAAAACTGATTCTGCTGTTTTTGGTAAATTTGGGTGTGTTGATGAGAAACGAATTCAAACCCTGACAAATGTACTGCACAGGAGTACTTTTAAATTCGAGAGATCAATCTGTAAGACTCTGGCCTAAACCAAGAAATGGTTGTTCCAGATTCAATTCGGTCACAAAGTGAAGGAGAAGGGTTGATCTTAGGGAGGGAAGCGAAGAAGGTGTTTGAGATAAGAATGTTGAATTATGAAGGTATGGTTGTTTTATGACTTGTATCGAAATACAGAACTGGCTTGCAGAATGTAAGCTATCAGTTCTTGGTGTTTTATGGATACTTGTGTTGATCACACTTGTGTTCTTGTCGAAATAGGTTGAAATCCTATTTATACAAGTCATGTTCGAGCACCCCCTGATCTCTTAGGAAGTGGAGGTGATTAAGCAGTGGAGAAGTGGGGTTGTGTAAAAAGTGGTGATCACCACGTTTCCATTATGAGGGAAAACTGGTCACACTTTCACCTACTACTATCATTGTTGTTAACCGTCCGTTCTTTCCTAACACGTTCTCGTAATGGGCGCGTTGCACGCCGCACGCTGTAAACCACCAGACCAATACCCCAGTGAGCATCCCCCAATTTGTGACATGTTTGATGTCTCGTGTAAGTGGGTCAAGTCGTGAGACTCGCCGCTAAAAGCAGCACATAGTGCTTTTAGGTCAAATAATAAATTATTTGTGAAATCAATATTTATAAAACATCGCTTATAATCGATGTATATAAAGCATCGCTTTTAAACAAGCAGCTGAAAATAATCGATGTGCAGGAAGCATCGTTATTTTAGAGCTCGTTTAAATTGGTCGCGAACTGAATGTCTTAAAAGAGGTAGCATGACCGGCCACTCTTGGGCGATCGTTTGAGAACCCTATGGGTTAGCTACCACTTGGTCGATCGCTCCCTGTGGAGAGGGGTGGCCGGTGATCACAGCGTTACCCTGTTGGCCTCCTAAGAACAAATCCACATCATCCGACTAGGCTAGCAAAGTTGGATGTACGAGATGATTTGCGGCAGTTGCATATTGCCGTTGATGTAATTTAGGGTTTAGGAGCCGTGCGTCCAACCCTCTTTTGGCGATCGATTTGAGGCACTGGACACTAGTTCGAACAGGCCGATCGGTCAGGTGCAAAGGCAGGCCGCTTCTGATCATGCTGATATCTTCAGGGTCGCCTGAAATTTGATCTAAACCATTCAATTTGGCCAGCGAAGATGGACGACTGTGATCAATTTGCAACAGTTTCATGTTGCCGCAACGCAAACTAGGGTTTCCGCAATAGCGCGTTTACCCTACTTTGGGCAAACGGTTTGGTGTCCTCATGGCTTGCCGCGAGCAGGTCGATCGACCATGGGTGGAGTTGGGTCACCGGTGAACACGTTAGGACTTCTCTATTTATTAGAAGGAAGATCTAAGTCGTCCAACTAGGCTAGCTAAGTTGGGCGGTCGTGATGTTTTTGAGATGTTTTTGCCGATCTTGGCTCGTTTGAGCTCATCTTTTAACAGCGCGATCACCCATGTTAGGGTTAGCGTTCAAAGGCGTTGCGGGTGTATTAGATGGAATCCGATCGGCCGGGATGTTAGTGGTCCCACCGGTGGTCATCATGATGATCTCCTAGTTCCGCTAGGAGTTGGCTAGGCTTGTTGAATTGTGTGGCCGTGATCGTTTTTTAAGACTGACATGGACAGTCTAGATTTTCCTTACGGAATTTAAACGCGTTGATCACGCTAACTTTTTAATTAAAAAGTGTGTTAACACGCCGATCTCTTAATCAGAGAGTGGTGTAGCCTACGCAAGTGTTTTCATGCATATTTCAATACTGACACTTTGGGAGATTCGTGCTACTCTGCTGCGAGTAAACATTAATCATCATGTCATGCCAACATTGAAAGTTAAGCTGGGGAATATAGCATAGGAAAATACTAGGAAGGTCAATGCATTAACGAATAATGTCGGTGGAGAATAAATTCACAGAATATTTGGGATCATTGTTGTATGCACCATTCTGAATGAATTTTATATATATATACAAATATATTGAATTGGTCAATACATCTGTGAGCGAAGAGGTTTATTCACTCATCACTTTCAAATGGCTTCTGTTCCTTTGCAGGATGACAGCGCATTAAAAACAGGGTTTCACAATTTTGACCCTGAACCGAAAACCACCATCAACATTAAGTCCCCTGCTTAGTACGTAATAGTGACATTGTTGCAAATAAAGATAAAACTTATGAGGCAAAGTAGACAGATGTTACCAAGAGAGGTAAGTCGGCTTGTCCTTGGAACATGGCACGAGACGTCCAGATGAGCGTTCCCCTAGCATGATGTCAGTTGGCCCCAGGTAGATCAGGCAGACGGTTGGTTGGTATCTCAAACTACATTCCAGGTCCCTTGTACATCTGAGCATCGTCTGAGAGCGAGTCCAAGTTTTCCTAGCTTCGGTTGGCATGGAGGAAAAATGGAGGCGCAATGAAGCATCTCAGCCAACAAGTGTAAGGACTGAAAGGTTTGTTGCCTGGATAAAGCGTCGGAGGGTGGAGCATGAGCAGCTCTCGGGCGAACGTGAACCCATGGATAAACATGAACACCCTATTCATGACGGCGTCATAATCCTCGACTCTGACGTGGACGAACCGGAATACCCTCAAAAGGCTGTTGAAGCAGTTTCTGAAAAGGATGTCGGGGTAACTTCCGAAGAGTGTATAGGAGGAGTGGCATCTGGAGAAGATGTTGAAGCGGGCTCCGAAGTGAATGCTGGTACATCTTCCGAAGAGGATATTGAAGTGGCTTCTGGAGAGGATATTGAAGTGGCGGCTCTGGTAAAGGAACTGTTGATCTTGCTGATGATTAGATTTTCCTTTTGTTACCCTCTCTTTCTTTTTTTTGATAGATGAACACTTCTTCATAGTTTGTAGACATTTTCTTCTTATACTCAGTAGTGGCTAAGCCTGAGTTTTATTTAATGATGGTTCCTTTATTTATGTTATCTTGAGGCTCTAGTTGTAGCGCTATCCAGTAGGGCTACAATAGAATTTCCCATTCCATCGGGTTGTGCGGCCGAAGGGAGTGCGACATATAAGTGGTGATGCTTTTATATGATCGGGTGCCGCCTTTATGATAATTGCCTAAAACGATATTTTGCAATCTGATCTCTTCACATTCTATTGAGGCGGCATGGCGGATAGGAAGATAGCACATAAATAGTAATGGCTGGCAAGTCTTTGTTTTTTTCTCATGGGAAGAGGCGCCTCTTCCACAATAATATTTCCACACATGTAACGCTAGTAACAGCAATTTAGAGTAGGGAAAAATAACAATTATGGCTCAACCAACCTTCTGTTTGATATTCCTCTTGCATATTACACGCTTCTTGAAGATTTGTGGCGTGCCGGCTAGGTATGTAGAAGCATGGGAGCTTTGCCACGAATCTAGAGACCCAATAAGCCGCATATTGTGGGATAAATGGATGAGAGAGGCCTTATCTTCAATTGACGACATGTGCAAAGTGATTTCTGAAGAAGCAATTACGAAATGGGAGTGTCACTGGGTACGTGCGCCACCTTCAGATTCGTTGCTTCCCGGTCCGTGAAATGATTTTCAAAATCCGAAAATTGCATATTGAATTGGATAGAAACTCCTCTAGGGATCACGTCGGTCAAAAGAGGTGGTGATTGAAAAACCGTCTCAATGTTGAAGCAGGCTGCTCTTCGGGATACGGTGCCTTCCAAGGAGAATCTGTTGCTGCTTGATGATTTCCCTTGAATATCTTATTCTTTCTTTTTACTTTACATATTCCCCTCTTAGGTATTTACTGAAAGATTTAAGGTGTTTCTTTCATGGTTTGATTTTTTTTGGTTTTGAACTAATGGGTAATGGTTTTGTGAGGAAATGATATTTCGATTAACTGATAAAATGAAATCCTAATTATGAATGCAAGCAGTGCAGTCATTTTGGAGGAATTACAAATATTGCATGAAAATGGGAAATGCTAAAAGAAATGCTAAAGAAAAAGGCAACGTGTCGTCTTAGGTATTGAAAGGTTTAAGCCACCTGGTGTGTATTACTACGCCTTCTAGCTTGTCAGCATTGATAAGTTTGCAGTATCCTCCCAAGATAATTTATACTACTAGGTATGTCTCATCTTCTGGGGAATTTGGCGGAGCAGGTTGGGAAGCAACCCTTACTACTATATCTCCAACTTGAAATGGATTTGGGCGTTGCACCGTTACTTGATTCTTAGATTCCCCATCTTTGACTGTGACAGCTTCTAAATTTTTAATAAAATATTTGAAAGGCCCAGCACCCCATTCACATCTCCTAGTGATGGCTGGGCTGATGATCGGGTCAAGTCCCCGGCCCTTGACGGAAGGAGGAGTGACTGATTGTAGAAAGGGTTGTTCAATAAGACTTACTTGGGATCGGAATCTACGAATGTACATCGCCGGTCTCTCTCCAGGCGATTGGGTCACATTGGCAAATTGTTGATACGGCAGCAAATAATCCTCAGGGTTGGATGACTTGTTGGAAATCCTTTCGAGTATAAACACTATTAAAGGACATACTCCCATCTTTGCTTTGTTGCCATGCACCCACGAGCGCCCCAGAACCATATCATAATTTGGGCATTCTTTGACAATATGAGATTTGGCGTGCGTTAGAGCATCTCCCATCTTGATTTCGAGATTGATGTACCCATAAGCGTCTCTAGACTCCCCTTCAGAGTTTTTGATCATGGTTGGACAGTGAACGGCTTCCTGTTTTGGGATCTTTGCGGATTCCAGAGTCTTGATGGTGACAACGTTGAAGTCAGAGGCTGCGTCAATCAGCGTGCTGTCAAACTCGACACCCTTCAGGTGGGCAGTGGTCAGCAGTCCCCAGTTGTATTTTCCAACAACGCCTCCTAAGAGATATTGGGGCTTAGGAGTAGCTTCTCCGACTGAAAACAACCGCTTGCCTGACACAATGCGATTGAGAGATGCAAATATATCTCGACGCTGTGCCTTGGAGAAATAAATAATTTCACATACACGCTCCATTATAGATTGCACGGTCTTGTGAGCAGAGTCCCCAAAAAGTGTGCAGCTTCTGACTGGGAGAGGGTCTCTGTGAACTCCCTCAGTGCCTAGTTGAAGTTCTCCCGCATCTATTTTTTCCTTAAAAATGCGCTTCAACTTGTTGCATTCATTGGTGGGATGATTGACGAACCTTTGGTAACGACAATATTTGGGATTTGCCATCTCTTCCTCAGTTGGTGGGTGTCTGATTGGAGGTAGTTTGATGGCATCATCCTGAATCCATGCTTCCAGGAGCTCAATTACTTCCTCTATTGGGAACGGTAAGTTTGGAGCAGCATCTCCAGTTTCTTGTTGTTGCGTAGGCGCCTTAGTCACGGCCTTCCGTGGTGGAGCTGCCTGATGCGCTGATGCCGCACGTTTGGGTTGTTGTTCCGCCGCTGGATATTTTATCTTTCCTCCTTCACGCACTACACTTACAGAGGGTCCAGCGTTGTATTGTTTGTTGGTGAGACGTCTTCTTCCTCGAGTCTCACGTGCATCTTCATTTCTGACGGGTCTAGTCCTCTCCAGCAATGCCGGTGCTGTTGTGGACGAACGCTTAACAGCTTTATGAAGTTCAGAAAATGTTTGGAAACGCAGGTTCTCCAGTAAAGCGCGATAGACGGGTACCATGCCATTAATACACAGCTCCACCAATTGATGCTCAGTTACATTTGGATCATGACAATCTAGCGCCTGAATCCTGAATCTCTTGACATAATCATTTGGATGTTCATTGTTTCGCTGAAACATCCTTCCCAAGTCTGATAAAGTGATTTGCTCAGACACAAAAAATATTTATTGTAGAAAGCGGTAACCATTTCACACCAGTTGGATATGTTGTTTGGTGCGATGTTGTTGTACCAGGTATACGCTCTTCCGGTAAGCGACTTTGAAAATTCTTTCAGGCTGAGGAATGATTATATTCGTGTTCTCCCAAGGATTCCAGAAAACGAGAGATGTGTTCACGAGCGTTACCAGCACCATCATAGAGGAAAAACTGAGGAGATGAGTATCTTCTCGGGAGAGGAACTCTTTGCACATCAGGAGGATACGAAGGTTGGTGCTGGTGCATGTCCACCGGGTTTTCTTTGCCTCGATTTTGGAGGAGACGCTCCAGATCCTCACGTGTGATGAAGTTGGACGGCTGATTCCTTTTTCATGAGCGTTCAGGAGCAACACGAACCTCCTCATCTATGAAGGCACACCCTCTTTCTGAGTTGTAGCTATGTCCGTCTGAGCCTTAGCGAGAACTTCTTGTCGTTCCATCATATCAACAATGGTGATAGGGGGTTGGATTCCTATGGCTCCTCCAGTCTCTCGTCCCGATGAAAAAATGGTGGCAGGCCTGGTGACGATTGGAGGTGTCATGCTCGAAGAAATATTAGGAGTAGCAGCATCTCTGGCTCTGGTATTAAGAGGCGTCACACCAGAGGGGATGCTTCCGGCGTTACTGGTGTTGGTGGTAGAGGATGTAACACCATGCGATGTGTTGACAGTGCTGGCAGGCGGTACATAGCTGTTAACGGCATGGATATTGACACCAGGAGTGTTATCAGCGCCCGTAGCATAAGGATTGGTAACTGACCCAGACCTAAGATCTACCATCTTGAATTTGAGAAAATTGAAATGAAATTGAAAATTGATCTTGCAACCGAGAGATTAATCTCCCACTGTGGTCGCCAGTTGTTTTGGGGTAAAAACTGATTCTGTTGTTTTTGGTAAATTTGGGTGTGTTGATGAGAAACGAATTCAAACCCTAAACAAATGTACTGCACAAGAGTACTTTTAGATTCGAGAGATCAATCTGTAAGAATCTGGCCTAAACCAAGAAATGACCATTCAAGATTCAATTCGGTTACAAAGTGAAGGAGAAGGGTTGATCTTAGGGAGGGAAGCGAAGAAGGTGTTTGAGATAAGAATGTTGAATTATGAAGGTATGGTTGTTTTATGACTTGTATCGAAATACAGAACTGGCTTGCAGAATGTAAGCTATCAGTTCTTGGTGTTTTATGGATACTTGTGTTGATCACACTTGTGTTCTTGTCGAAATAGGTTGAAATCCTATTTATACAAGTCATGTTCAAGCACCCCCTGATCTCTTAGGAAATGGAGGTGATTAAGCAGTAGAGAAGTGGGGTTGTGTAAAAAGTGGTGATCACCACGTTTCCATTACGAGGGAAAACTGGTCACACTTTCACCCACTACTCTCATTGCTGTTAATCATCCGTTCTTTCCTAACACGTTCTCGTAATGGGCGCGTTACACGACGCACGCTGTAAACCGCCAGACCAATACCCCAGTGAGCATCCCCCAGTTTGTGACATGTTTGATGTCTCGTGTAAGTGGGTCAAGTTGTGAGACTCGCCGCTAAAAGCAGCACATAGTGCTTTTAGGTCAAATAATAAATTATTTGTGAAATCAATATTTATAAAACATCGCTTATAATCGATGTATATAAAGCATCGCTTTTAAACAAGCAGCTGAAAATAAATGATGTGCAGGAAGCATCGTTGTTTTAGAGCTCGTTTAAATTGGTCGCGAACTGAATGTCTTAAAAAAGGTAGCATGACCGGCCACTCTTGGGCGATCGTTTGAGAACCCTTTGGGTTAGCTACCACTTGGTCGATCGCTCCCTGTGGAGGAGGGGTGGCCGGTGATCACAGCGTTACCCTGTTGGCCTCCTGAGAACAAATCCACATCATCCAACTAGGCTAGCGAAGTTGGATGTACGAGATGATTTGCGACAGTTGCATATTGCCGTTGATGTAATTTAGGGTTTAGGAGCCGTACGGCCAACCCTCTTTTTGCGATCGATTTAAGGCACTGGACACTAGTTCGAACAGGCCGATCGGTCAGGTGCAAAGGCAGGCCGCTTCTGATCATGCTGATATCTTCAGGGTCGCCTGAAATTTGATCTAAATCATTCAATTTGGCCAGCGAAGATGGACGACTGTGATCAATTTGCAACAGTTTCATGTTGCCGCAACACAAACTAGGGTTTCCTCAATAGCGCGTTTACCCTACTTTGGGAAAACGGTTTGGTGTCCTCATGGCTTGCCGCGAGCAGGTCGATCGACCATGGGTGGAGTTGGGTCACCGGTGAACACGTTAGCACTTCTCTATTTATTCGAAGGAAGATCTAAGCCGTCCAACTAGGCTAGCTAAGTTTGGCGGTCGTGATGTTTTTGAGACCGTTTTTGCTGATCTTAGCTCATTTGAGCTCATCTTTCAACAGCGCGATCACCCATGTTAGGGTTAGCGTTCAAAGGCGTTGCAGGTGTACTAGATGTAAACCAATCTGACGGTATGTTAGTGGGCCCGCTGGTTGTCATCATGATGATCCCCTAGTTCCGCTAGGAGTTGGCTAGGCTTGTTGAATCGTGTTGCCAAATCGTGTGGCCGTGATCATTTTTTAAGACTGACATGGACAGTCTAGATTTTCCTTAAGGAATTTAAACTCGTTGATCGCGCTAACTTTTTAATTAAAAAGTGTGTCCGCATGCCGATCTCTTTATCAGAGAGTGGTGTAGCCTACGTAAGTGTTTTCATGCATATTTCAATACTGACACTTCGGGAGATTCGTGCTACTCTGCTGCGAGTTAACATTAATCTTCATGTCATGCCAACATTGAAAGTTCAGCTAGGGAACATGGCTTAGGAAAATACTAGGCAGATCAATGCATTAGCGAATAATACCGGTGGGGAATAAATTAACAGAATATTTGGGATCGTTGCTGTATGCACCATTCTGAGTGAATTATATATATATATATATATATATATATTGAATTGCTCCATATATTTGTGAGCTAATAGGTTTATGCACTCATCACTTTCAAATAGATTATGTTCCTTTGCAAGATGACAGCGCATTAAAAACAGGGTTTCACAATTTTGACCCTGAACCGAAAACCACCATCAACACCAGTATACTCCCATCATTGAAGATTTCTATAGAGGTGGATGGCGTCGGTCTGTCCGCATGTCTCCGCGTGTAGTTCCCGGAGTAGTTTCTCTGCGTCCCTTTTATTAGTGCATCTTACGAGGGACCCTCCGACGGCTCGGTAATATAGATCCCCCTGGATCATCACAAATTGTTTCAGGGCTAGGGTTGGAATTATGCGTTCATCCTCTGTTCGGGTTAAATCTTCAATATACACTTTCCTCCAGTCATATGCTTCTTCAAAAGCCAGGTCTTATTTCCAGGTGCTGGGTAGCTCTTTTCTTTTTACTGTTACCGTGCCCTCTTCTTCGCCGTTTAATTGCATCTTACTTGCTAAGGTTTCCAGGGCGTCGGCATGTCGATTCCCACTCCTGCCTGTATGATCCAAAGATGACCCTGTCTGGTTTGTTACTAACCTCTGCTTGATAAGGTGCCAAGTGTGGTTCCTTGATATGCAAGTATCCGTTTACTTGGTTTGTTACTAACCTCGAGTCGCCTTTATCTCTATACTTCCCAGACTGAGTTCCTTCGCCATTCTGAGCCCAAGGATCAGTGCTTCATACTCAGCAACATTATTACTGCACGGAAAATCCAACTTGAATGAATACGACAATAGGTCACCCTGTGGGGCTTTGAATACTATTCCATCTCCCCCGCCGGCATCGTATGATGAATCCTCGAAGAACATGGTCCAAGGTTTGTCGATGTCCGCAGCTGCTACTTCTCCAGGTAAGTACTCGTGCACCTCATCGTCCCCCTCTCCTGGGAACATCGCTATTAGATTGGCTATTGCTTGCCCGTGCACTCCATTTGGCCGCTAATATTTAAGCTCGAATTCTGACAACTGCAACAGCCACCGAGCAGTTCTTCCCGTCAGAATAGGCTTGGATGTTAAGTATGCTATAGGGTTTGTCGCGGCTATCACTATGGTTTCGTGTGTCAAGAGATACGGGCGCAGTTTCTGCACTGCGTAGATAAGAGATAGACATGCTTGTTCCACTCGTGGGTATCTCAGCTCTGCTTCTCTTAAGACCCTACTAACATAATAGATAGGTGACAGTTCATTTCCTCCCATATCCTGCGCAAGTATGGCCCCTATTTCTATGCTGGTAAACGATATATAAAGGTAAAGGGGAACTCCTTTTATCGGTGGCCTGAGGACTTGTGGACTGATGAGGCATTGCTTCAGTTTTTCAAACGCCGTGCACTGCGCTTCCCCCCACACAAAAGCAATCCCCTTTTTTAGTAGGGGTAGGAATGCCTACATTAGTTGTGCCACCCCGGGGACGGAACGTCGGATGTACGATATCCTTCCGATGGACGCTTGTAGCTCCTTCGTATTGGTTGGGGGTGCCATCGTTATTACTGCCTCGACTTTGCTTGGATCCACTTGAATCCCCTCATTGGTTACTACGAAATCCAGGAACTTCCCCGAAGGCGCACTTGAGGGGGTTCATCTTGAGCTTGAATTTCCTGCATCTCTCGAAGACCATTTTCAAATGGGAAATGTTACTCTCGGAGGCCTGAGATTTGACCACGATGTCATCGACGTATACCTCTACTGTCTGATGTAACAAGTCGTGGAATATGGATGTCATCGCGCGTTGATATGTGGCGCCTGCATTCTTCAATCCGAACGGCATTACTACGTAATAAAAGTTTCCATGGAGTTTCGAAAGCAGTCTTTTTTGCATCCGATGCGTCCATATTTATCTGGTTGTATCCGCTTAAGCAATCCATGAAGGAGAAACTCCTTTTACCCCCCGTTGAATCTAGCGTCAGGTCGATGTTAGGTAATGGGAAGTCGTTTTTCGGGCACGCCCAGTTCAGGTATCTGTAATCCACGCATCACCTAATTTTTTTATTCTTTTTTACTACAGGCACGATGTTGGCCAGCCAGGTCGGGTGCTGAATGGGATTGATAAATTTGGTTTTTAGCAACCGTTCTACCTTTTCTTTTATTGCTAGGGCCATGGCTCCAGGAAATTCGTGACTCCTTTGTTTCACGGGTTTGAACTCGGGTGATACTCCGAGCTTATGGGCTACGAGGCTGCTTTCTAGTCCCGGCATCTCGTCATAATCAAAGGCGAATACGTCCTTATATTCTTTGAGTAGCAAAATCAGCGCCTCTCTCTCTTCTTTGTCCAAGCTTCTGCTGATCATAATATGGCGCTTATCTTCTTGTGTTCTGATGTTGATCTCCTCTATGCCGTCCATAGTGAGGTCTCCTGGTGTTCGCTCTTCCGCGGTTGCGGGCGTTGCCTCTACAAGCTGGTCTCGAAACTCTTCGCCATTAATTGTATTATAGGGTAATTCGATTAAATCCTGGCTAGTGTCTTCTGAAGGAACCTCCATTTCCTCGCTCGTTGATGCTACGACATGATCCTGCGTATCCGCGAGTGTTCCTTCGGCTAGTTGCTATAATCGGTATACGTGCCCTTCATTCGGTTTTGAGAAACGCTGGAATCTGGGTTGCCCTTCTTGCTTCCTATTTCTTTCTGCGAGGAAAACCATCCTGGATGGGCTGAATACAGACTTAGCGGGCTCTGTCTTTTCTTCTTCACCCCGTTTAGGGAGTGGGGTAAGCTGTACCTCAGGCACTTCATCTGACTCCTCATGTACGTCATAGAAAACTGCGTCCGCCATGTATGCTTCCTCTGGGTCGAATGGGTTGCTTGTTGCGGGAATTCGATACTACTTGCCTCCGATGTTGGTCTTTACGCACTGGTGGTACGTTGAAGCCACTACCTTATGATTGAGAAGTCATCCCCTCCCCAACAGTACATGGAATGTGGTATCATCTTTCAAGATGTAGAATGGTGTGAGTGCTCTGATAGGACCGACCCCCATGACTAAGTTAACAATCCCTATAGCCGTATGGGAATGTCCTCCAAATCCTTTTACCGTAGTAGTTCGTGCCCTGACCGCCGATTGTTGTACCCCTAGGATATCCAACATGTGCTTGGAAATCAAATTCAAAGACACGCCTCCATCGACAAACTCTTTCTTTAGTGGTTGCTTGTTAATGTGCATGGTTAGATACAAAGGTCTGCTCCCCTGGGTAACAGATATCCTCATTTGTGAATACGATCGCTTCCTTGGGTAGAGGGTCGAACGGTTTTCCTACCACGATGGTTGTTATGGCTTTGGATGCCTCTTTAATTTGATCTTCACTGAAACCGAGAGAGTCAAAGAACTGTTGAGCCAGTACTGTTTGTGCGAATTTACTAGCCATGCCATCCGTATTCGTGAATGTAGAGGCCCTCATCTAGATTTCACATGCCTCCTCATTATTGCCTTCCCACGGCTTCCATTCATCCCCACTGGGCATGGGAGAGCATCATGACTTGGTGTTGGGTCGTTTTTCCTTTGGGGTTGCCCATCTCGATTTCTCCTACTTCCAGTTTCTTCTGAAAGATTCTTCGGAGGTTGTAGCAAATGACCGTGGGGTGTTGTATCCTTCGATGATAATGACAGTACCTAGCGTCGTTCTTATCGAGGGTGTTAAATTCCGCTTTCGTAGGAGGTAGTTGGGTTTCTTTATTTGCCACCCATTGTTCCAACAGTCCCGCAATTTGTTCCTTGCTACATGGTAGAGGAGGCGGGAATGTCTGCGGCTGGCCTTTATATGGTTGGTTCGCTTGTACATTCCAACCCTCTTGGCTGTTGTTCGCGCGGGTGTTCTGTGGTGCGGCTGATACGGCATTAACTGTATTGCGCCAGGTGTAGTCCGAGCTATACTCATCCACACAGTCGGAGATCCTCGCTGCGGCTTCTTCTAGCTCGACGAAGGTCGGAAATCGAAAGTTCACCAGACTTTTCTTGAATGACGTTGTCATCCCTCGTACACAAATCTCCACCAGTGCCTCCTCTTTGATGTCTTCGTGGAAGTCTAGCGTGAAGTGGCGGAACCTGGTGATGTATTTTCCTATCTCCTCTCATATGTGTTATCCGCATTTGCTCAATTCTATGCCATTGTACCTTGTCCTTCCTTATATAGACTTTCCAAAAGCCCTTCTTTTTATGACATCATGCCACATGTCCTAAACCTCCTTATTTACTTCTAATGTCATTCTTTAATATAACCCCTTCCTTCTTCATTAATCCCTTCCTTGTCCCTTTTGTCTCATGGGTATTTTCTTATTGGACTTGGGCTTAGTTACCAAGTCCCCATGTCTTATGTTAGGCTTGCCTCCCCCTTTGGGGGCACCCTAGACCCGTTAAGGGGTATTATTTTTCATGTATCAACAGATGGATTACTGAATATTGATAGTTGAATCAATATTTGAGCATCTGAGCAAATATTGCCCATTCGATAAATTACTGAATATTGATAGTTGAATTAATATTCGAGCATCTGAGCAAGTATTGCTCATTCGATAAATTACTAAATATTGATAGTTAAATCAATATTCGAGCATCTGAGCAAGTATTGCTCATTCGATAAATTACTGAATATTGATAGTTGAATCAATATTCGAGCATCTGAGCAAGTATTGCTCATTTGATGAATTATTAGTAACGTGACCAAATAAATATTAATTAAAATATTGGTAGCTGGATCGAATATTATAGATGTTGATTGCTGGATCAACATAAAATTATTAGTGTTTAAACTCGCTCAAAATTATGATTTGTAGAGCATTTGTTCGAAACCCTAATCTTGATCAATTGAGGATTTACTGAAAAATGAGTCACTGAGTGAAAGAGGGACCGGCTACATGGGATGATGGTTGAGCATGTAGCGCCCAAGTGCTCGAGTGAGCATGCACCAAAGTCCTTTGTTGACCAGTTGGTGAAAGGATGATCAAATGCTGGTTTAATCATTTATTAAAATAGTACTCGTGTGAGCGTTAGGTAGTAAAACCTAGTTATGGAGAGATGAGGGATTGACCAAGGGGTCATGGGACCGGCCTTTGGTGGTCATGGGACCAGCTGACGGTCGATTGAGCGAGTCCCAAGTTGGTTGGAGAGAGTTTGGACCCAATATGAACAGTTGAGAGATAATTAGGTCAAAATTATGAAAGAGTGTGGGACCGGCTCCTTGTAAGACTAAGGGCCGACCTTGGTCGGTCAAGGTGACATGCCCGTGTCGCCATACTTCCCGTGTCTCAGTCCTGAGAGTTTTGGTATTTTCTGGTGCGCGTTTGAGCAATATTTTGGTTTTCAGAAGAGTTTGATCTTGACTGAAACTCTCAATTTTGCTCGAATGAGCAAGTAGAACTTTGCTCATGCGACCGATATTTTGAGAATATTAAAATAATAAAATTTTAATTTTTGACGTGAGAAGCCTATTCGGTAATGTGACCATTTGACATTTTGGCTTTTTCATGGTTTGAGCAATATTTGAGAAAATATTGAAAAACTAGGGTTTTTGCTCAAACGATGGAGTTTCATGAGATGAAGGAAATAATAATATGAAAAAATAAAGGATTGCAAGGTGTGGGACCTTTCACGGCTAGGGAATGGCTGGCCGGCTAGGTGGCCCGGTCCCGTGACACCTTTCCCTATTTTTTCACTATTTTTCATCGTTTGATGGAAAGTATGGAAAAACTAAGAGTTTCGCTCAAACGAGGGAGTTTCCTCAAATGAAGGAGTCTCCATGAGATGGGGAAATAAATTAAAATAAAATAAAATAGTGGAAGAGGGGACCGGCCACGGCGGCATGACCGGCCGGCCAGTGGGCCCGGTCCTACGCCTCTTGTTTATTTTATTTAATATTGTTTTCCTTCATAAGTTCCTTGTTCGTCCATATTTTTGAATGCTCTTTCGTGCGTTTGGGTGCTCGTTCGTGCATTATTTTCAAGTACAATTGCACCATTTTCTCGGGGCTTACTCGGTGATGGCCTAGACGCCCAATTGTTGAATATTTATTACTAATTCATGAACTTCAGCTGAGAATGATTCATGAAACGGAGTAATAAAATGAGTTGAGTATCTATTACTAATCCATGGAATCCAGCTGAGGATCATCCATGGAACGGAGTAATGAGATAGATATAATAGATTATTTTCTAGGAATTCAGTTGATGAATGACACGCTAGAATTAATCTATTTGCAGAATCGAGATATGAGATAATTGAAGCATCATACTCGTTCTGAGGGGGTGTATAGTCAGGGTACAACGAGCAGCGTGACGTCCTGAAGGCGTTAATCTCTCTAACAAACATTATGTCTAGGAACCGCCAAAACATTAAGAAATTCTATACATGGTCTCTCTACGTAGTCAGGGAACAACGAGAAGCGTGACATCCTGAAGGCGTTAAGCTCTCTAACAAACATTATGTCTAAGAGCCTCCCAATCATTTTGATTTTATGTAGAGGTGATGATGAAATGTTTGAATCATCGAACACTCAGTTGGGAGGCCTTTCGAGAAACATATTCACCATAGCTCTGTGAGGAATGTTCGCTCAGTCAAGGATCGTGAAACGGTTCACGGATCGTAAAATATGAATCGTCACATACATTCCTGAAGCCGGGTCAGAAACATGCAGTATCATGATTTTATGATTTTAGCCCTTGCCGAAAATCCACCATCAACAGACGGAAAAAGAACGGGGTCAATCGGATACAAAATGAAAGAGTTATAAGTAAAATAGTAAAGTGAAGTAAACTTCCCGAGACCCCTGTGATCAGGTTGAGGTCCCTTGACCTAAACGAATTCTGGAGAAAATATTCGTTAGAATCTTCAAGTTTAGAGCGTCATATGGTCCTTGAGAGTAATAAGTTCGACTGGATGGTTGCTCCTTTGCTTTGTCACGTTCGTAACGAGCTTCATCTTCTCTGGTGAGGTCGATTGCAGACAAACCGGATCTCGTCCGTGATATTCTCAGCAGTTTTAGTATTCCTTCTTTAGGGAACGTGTACTCGATCTAGATTTGTTGGATTTATCCCTATTGGTAACCCTAAAGGCGTTTTCAGATAAGTCTGGATATCGATCTAAGATTTTGCAAGATTCTTTTAAGTCCCAGGACCTCGCCTTGGTCCTTACCCAACGTTTTCAAGGGTTAGTAGTAAATTTTCATGAAAATAGGTTACTAGGGAACTTTTTTATGGAGAAATAAATCCAGGTGATTTGGGACGCACCAACCTATTCATTAGGGTCAAACACTCGTCTGAGAGAGAAAGTGCTGGAAGAGATAACTCTCTTGACTAAATTTGTAATTGATTTACAGAGACTGTATCAATGGAATGTTTGTGTATGTAAAATCGGTGAGAGTCTAAAGTTGGATTATAGGGTCTCTGAAAGTGAGTTACGGGAGGTTGAACATGAACAGTCTCTGCCTAAACCACGCACAGTGGCCGTTCAAAGGCTGATTCAGTCACAGGGAAAAGGTTAGGGCTGGTCTTAGGGAGGGAAGCAGGTGAAGAGAGAGATTAGAGAATTCTAGGGTTTGAAGAAGAATTCCTCTGAGAGTTTATGAGAAAGTTGTGTGTTAGCTTGGAGAAATAGATGACTTATTTATAGCTGAATTCTCTAATCTCAGGTCGGTGAAGATAAGGATTGCTTGTCGTGCCATGCGGAGCACTTCTCCTATCTCTTCAGGAATAGATAGAGATAAACTAGGTTGAGTTTATCTCATTATTCCACCGCCTTTACTCTCTTCTGCATTGATAAATAGGCCGAGTATTTCTCATACGTGCCGTAGACCGCCAGACCAAAACCCTAATTGATATCCCCCCCCCCCCCCCCCATTTGTGTGAAGCTGAGTCAGCCTTTGTGATAATGTGTTAAGATAGAAATATATTCTCTTTATCCGAGTTGGCCAAGACAGAGAGATATTCTATGATTTGTGAGAATGACTAGGATGAGTCACGTGAAAAGAAAGGGAATGTCTCAGAAATCGTGTGCAGAGTGTGATAGGAGCTGAGGTTGAGCTCCCTCTCTTCATGGCCGGTCACATATATCACATGGAGACCGTATTATTGCTTGTGGGTCCCTTTATTGAGCATGCAGAGCTCAAGGGAGCTTATCCACGCATTTTTGGATAGACGCGTACAGTTTAGGCCCAATTCACTAGCCGTGAGTGTGCTTGAGACGCTGAGAAAGATGCCTGAGGCCTAGATGAGGCTTGTGCCTTAGGTGAGGCATGTTCCTGAGTTTTATGCATGTATAAAATTCTTCAGATGAAATGGGTCAGTTTGGATGAGGCCACCTGAGATTTTGCTGACGCGACTGAGGCTGTCAGAGATTTAGCCGACGGGTTTGGGGCTATCAGAGATTAGGCCGACGGATTTGAGGTCTTCGGAGATTTTGCCCAGGAGTTTAAGGTTGTCTAATATTTGGCTGATGGGTTTAAGGTCGTCTGATATTTGGCTGACGAGTTAGAGTCTTTACGAGACTTGGAAAAAGCGATGGAATCTCTCCGGTCAGTTGAGACATGTTTGGGAGAAAAAAGAAGGCTTGCACGCCTGATAATGTCCCTGCGAGACTTAGGCTCACTTGTATTTGACCAACGTATCTTGCATAGATGTGATAGGAATCAATTGTGTCCGTATTTATGGGGCTGACATGACCAGTGTATCTCGGAAGGATGTTCTAAGAGTCTGTCGAAAGGGACGCGAAGCAGAATAACCAGTGTATCTCGCGGGGATGTCCTAGGAATTATTCAGAAGCGTCAGTAAGTCGAGTCAGATCCTAGAGTAGACATGAATAGTGTATCTCGCGGTGATGTACTAGGCTTCAGTCCTTGATCTCAAATAGGATGAGTCGTGCTTACAAGAGACATGTATGTCTCCGCTCTGGGTCATAAGTCCGCCGGGGACGTTTTTACGCATCTACAGAGCCTACATGACCAGCAATATCTCGCGGGGATGTACAAGGAGTCATGGCATCAAAATCAGTTGCGTCTCGCGAAAACATGCTGGAATTGTGGCTGTTCTGGTTCATAAGTCTGCCGGGGACGTTTTACGTTCTACAGAACCTACGTGACCAGCAGTATCTCGTCGAGGATGTGCGCTAGGAATCACGGCATCAAGACCAGCAGTGTCTCGCGGGGACCTATACTATAAATCGTGGTTGTGAGTGCCTTGAGGACCAAAGGCTTAACCTCTCCCGGGAGAGTTGAGTTTTGTATATGATCTTGATCGGAATCGGTGCATGTAGATGGTGAAATTCGGAAAATGATGTATTTGTGTGATCTTCAATTTTCAAGAGTAACTTGGATGATCCTATGACTCTACTACCTAATTTATTCTAGTCCTAATTAAGACTTTAGTAGACTATAGAACTCAAATAGATTTGGCATCTGAATTCGACAACAAACTTGATATACCAACGAATGTGTGTTCAACAAAGCTTTCGCCCTCATACTTTCCACATGACTTAGACTGGTCATAATATACAAACTAGGGAGTACTTTTCTACCTCATTTAACGTCGATTGTGGAGAGTATTGTTACCCTGCTAATACTGCATAGCGAAGACTGACTCAGTCTTACAAATAAGGGGATGCCAATTAAAGTTCTTGGTACAATGATATATGGATGAAAGTACCTAGTTGTATTTCTCACTGATAAAAGGAACAGTCGGTGTTGGAGGTTAACGGAATCAAGGGATACACTCGACTTGTCGATGTATCCTTTGTTACTACCATGATCGTTGATGAGGATCTTATCGTATCCTCCATCCTTATCTTACCGACTTCAGATTAAGGGTTCTGCAGTTATAAATATGCCTTCAATCGACCATTTTAAACACAACAACAACATTATCTACAACTTATATCATAATTTTTCTTTCTGCAACTAAGAACTCTAATCTCTCTTGCTATTTCCTTTGCTAAGACCATTCTTGCTTCCACATGTGACCGAAACAGTCTTCATACGGCCATAGTCTTGGTTTAGGCGAGGATTCTTCGTCATTTAATTCCTCAACCACACTAAACCCTAAAATCTAATCTTTATCCTCTTACCTATTTTAGGTACTTATAACTGATATTAAAAGAAGATAATAATTTATGAGGGTTTGATTAATTTTCTATGTTTTCCCTCAATAGTAAGCAGATGATCTCACACCATCACATGACTATTTTAACGATGATATGTAATATTTTTTATATTTGATATACATATACAACATTTTGTAGGTTGAATCTCCTTGATTGCATTATTAAAATTTAGGTACGACGGTGATAGCTCGTATTCTGAATTTTATGAAAACTATATATACCAAAATAAATTTTAATTTATATTGAAGGCGTGTAATATGAAATACGAAATAGCAAATTGGCATCTTAAACAACAAAAGATTCAAACGTGCCCCCTATTTGAGCGATTCCAAAACCTTCCCTCATAAACCAAACTTTTTAGTATATCTGGTGACTTTTTTTATTCCCACAAGGGTTCTCATTTGCCCAGTTTAGGCTATGTAATTTTGAGGTCCTTTAATACCACGACATGTTAAAAATGATCGTAATAAATAAATAAATTTGAATTATAGAAATAGGTAAACAACATTTTAATTTTTCCACAAGCAAAATCCTTAAGCTACATAAAGATACGAAAACAACCTTTCTTGGCTAGTTAATTCTTGATTTAGAGAGAGGAAACAACATTTATTTGCGTGTTATTCTTGAATTACAACGATAAAAACAACAACTTCTAATTTAAAAAAAAATAACATCTAATTAAAAACAATAAAATTTACATATTGTTAATGTCGAATCCATACTCGTATTTTCTAGATTTATTGTATATTACGTGGTATTATACTCTTGTTTTCTTCTATTTGTTTTAGTTAGGTTGTGTTAGAGCATCGCTTGTCCGAACTCACAAGTTTTGTTATCTCAAGCTTGTTGTCAATGTTAGATGTACAAAATATATATTGATTTATAATGTACTAAAGTCAAGTCTCGGACTAGGATTAGAGTATGATATTTGAGTATCAAACATCGCCGAGTAACCCTCAAATATTGAAGATTAAAGATTGAAGAAAAAACGAAGACATTTACGATAACTTCATCAAGAGGTATGTGAAGACTGGCCTATCATATTTACTCATCACATTTACCATCCTATCTTATAAGAATATATCCTAGCAATAAAGAAATTTCGAGTTCAATCTTGTCTTGGTTAAACTCTCGAAATGTGATTTAAGCAAAGGTGTTCTAAATCCTTAACAATCCTAGTTAAAAATAATTTATTGTTCAAGAACTATTTTTGTTTCAATTTGATCATTTGGAAATTGTCCAAGCAACAATGCATACTTTATATGGATATTGGGAACGTTTCAAGTTAATTATGTAAGGAAAAGAATTACTTGGCGATAGGTATACATACTTGTATGTTTTACCAAAGTCATTCTGAATTCCGTTGATTATAGAGGTTCGTAAACCCAATTTGCAAACCATTTACATCTAAGTTATAGAATTAGGTAGGTTCGCAAACCCGGTCTGCGAACCCCTACAGTATGACTTTCGCGAGGACCTGGGTATCAAAGAAGGAAATAGAAGGCTTGCTTTTATATATTTGTAGAACCTGTGTTTTCTTAGAGAACTGACAAGGTTTGCAAAACCTTGTGGCCTGGATTTCGCGAACTGCGAAGGTTTGAAAACCCGATTTACAAACCCTTGTGCCCATACTTTGCGAACTGTCAGAGGTTTGCAAATCTGTCAAGTTCCAGTATTAGCAAAAGTACACGAACTCTTCTATATGATTATGTTCGCTTGTGTTATAATTCTCATAAACACTTCTAAGACAAATTAATTTACAAAATCACTTGTGGTAGTAGATCATTAATTAAGTCTTGAGTGTTATTGAACACCGATAGTGCTGGTAAGTTCAAAGGCTACTTAGCCGTTATGAACCATCATTATGCACGGTTGTAGAACCCTGGACCATAATGCATATTTTTCTATGTAATTTCAAGGAAAACTTCTCACACGCTTACATGAATGAATTTTTAGTAAGAGTTTCATATAAATTGAGAAATTGTTTGCTTGGATCTCAAGCTATCTTAGCTTGAATTCAAAGCTACCTAGAGCATTGAAAATCTATATATAGAGAGACTCTTACAACTGGATTTCTTAATCCCCGACACTGTTATGTCCTGGTTGTTAAGCTAGACTCTTGCGAGGTTCAAGAGGCGTAAGGAACATGATTGCAATTAAATTTCTTGGATGGTTAATTCGGTCTCAACTACACTCCAATCTGAAGTCTGATGGTAGGCTAGTGTTTGTAGCGATTTAGTACAGTGTGGTGTTCAAAGTTGGACGAGATTACGATGTTTTTCTGCAGTTGCATTTTATCTCGTTAATAAATCTTTTAGCTTCTTGCGTATTTCCTTTTCCGCATTATATTGTTTATATTTATAATAGGAATAACACAAAAAGTGTGTAATGAATCTAGATAGTTTAAGTCCTTATTATTTGAAATAAAAAACAAGACTCATTCTTGTTGAATTTATCTGTTGAAAGATAAATCGCAAGTTTCATACTTGTTAGAATTCAGATACGGTTAGATTTGTCATGGATATTGATTTTTGAGATCCTCCAAGAAATCTTCTATGCAATCAGGATTCACGAACCTTTAGTCTAAAATATTAATTGTGGAAGAGAAAGAAAGAAACTCTATATACAATCTTATTCAAGGGTCTTTGCTTTGACCTACTTGTGATTGTATTATGTTTTGTCCATAACGGTTGCCGAACGAAAAAGTTGGTATACTTGGTGCCCTCTCCTTTTCAGGATGAATTAACCAAAAAGGAGCAAAAGAGTGCTAGAATTAGCAAGGAAGTAAGTATAACAAGTGAATTAGGATCAAATATCAAGCAAAACTTGTTCAAATTCAGAACTCTTTACCTTTATTTTGTAGAGAATAGAAATATGATTTCAACGGAGAAAAAAATGAGCTTATCCGTTGTTGGATGAAAAAATTTATAGATAACACAGCCGAAATCAAGAAACATGTTTAGAGTTGTCATGGTCTGATAATATGATTTGGCATTACTTGATAGGTGCTGACTTATTCATTAAATCAAGTGTACTAGAACCATAAAAGTGATTTAATTTTTTTCTTCATGAGAAAGGAGGGGTAACCTGAATTAGATAAAGTACTTTCAACACCCAGATAAAGTAGGAAAGTACCCGTACACAAGTTCGTGCATCAAAGCCTGGAAATTCCAAAGTTAGGGAAAAAAATTCTTCCAACCATAAGCCCATTGTTTCTTTACGCACAGGCCCAATGAGGCCAACAACCAATGAAAACCAAACTAAATTTGGTTTAGTGTTTTAATTTATTCGTTTTATTTCAGAAATTAGTGATTCTTAACTCGTTTGAATCTTCTTTCCATTATGTAAAAAGATGCGTCTATCAGTTCTTGTTATGTTGGGTCCAGGTGGACTGAACAAGCAGTTTTTTCTTCCTTTATCCACTTTTGTCGCATGTTCATCCCTCCACTTGGTCTAAGGTGCTTATGTACTTGTAATAATTCACTATATTGGCGTCTCTATGGCTATTTCCACTAACTTTGGATGATTCACTTAATAAAAAAAACAAATGAAAAAAGAATAATATAAGGTAAAATACAAGAAATTTAACATAAACAAGTATGAATTTTAGTATATTACATTATAAATATGTGAATGATGCATTTTTCATGTACCTACTGTTGTTAGGGAAATTCACAATCTTATTCGAGTACAAGTGGGTCGAGATAGTATTTTATCATTTGAGTTTTGATTCTTTTCATCCATGCTCACTATTTATATTGCTTTGGATTGCAATTTGATGTAGACACAACACCATTTTTAAAATTATGTTCGTTAGATATATTTCAAGAATATTGATTCAAGATTTTTATGTGATTAATAATATACTATGTATGTGTATGTTTAATGAATGACGGTCTATGAGAAAGGATCCTTAAAAAACTCTTTGACAGGATACGAGTTATCCTTAGGATTGGATTGTGATTACCTAAACCAACATGTGTCTCCCTTGAGCGAGTGGTTTAAGTATTTTTAATATTATTGTTGCAATATGAATAACATAATATGAACTACGCATTTTCTTCGTTGAAATTGAAATATGATAGTTTTGTCAAGAGAGATGATAAATATTTTGTTGCTTCATTGTCTACTGAGTGTTACACGTCGTATTATGGATTAAAATGCCATATTTTAATGCACATAGGAGTTTATCGTGGTGAAGCCTAGAGAATGGTTTAGATGGTTAAAGTTGGCACTTGTGTTTAATTTTCTCTTTTAAAAATGTAATAAATCTTCGTATGAAAGTGGTAAACGTATGTGTTACGTTGAGTTAATTGTTAATATTGTCGTCTATAATAGCTCTTGATTTCATTACTTTGTAACGAGTGTAAACCTTTTTTGGAATATGTAGTTAACATTTCATAATTTTATGAATTTCGAAAATAATTCTTCATATGGGTAAAGAATCTAAAAAAAATCTGACAATTTAATTTTATCAAGCTTATCTTGTTTTCAAACTATGATCCAATGATTTGCAGACCTTAATGTAATCTGATAAAACAAGCATCTACTTTTTTTTTAATCTTTCCATAATGACAAGCCTTATTCAATTCTAAGTTGTTTCTGATTTGATATGAATTTCTTAAAACATACGGTCATAATTTCGATTTGAGTGGTCAATTAAACGTCTGACCTTAGTCTTATGGTATTTATCATAATCTATAAATCCTTAAAAATTAGATTTAAGGAATTTACAGTAAGAATTTCAAATATGTAATGATGATAAAATTTGTAATTCACTTGAAGACCATAAAATTATAAGTATACACGTTGATCAGTTTCGATTTTAAATCAGTGTTAGAAAAATTATTTTTTGGAGTGGATTATTGATCTAAAGGTGGATCTAATTTTTATTAATAATCTACATTGTCTTAGTGTTTCAATGGTTTTGAAATTTTAATTAATTGATGGTTATTTTTTCTATACAATTTCGAATATGTAATTAATAACGATAAAACTTTGGAGATTACACGACCGTAAAATTATAAGAGTACACCTTTATGGCTTTATCTTATTATTAAATTTTTTTATTTTTTATTTTTTATTTTTATTTATTTATTTTGAAGCTAAAAGATTTTATTATTAAATAGAATGATGATCAGTTACATAACTAGCATCTTTGGCTAGCTGTGAAATAATTTCATCTGAGGCATTATTACTCCAAACATAAGTTTTCCTATCTACTCTAGCAAGTTTAGATATTATGTCTGCTACCTTATTTTTTTCCTTTCGAACATAACCGAGCATCCAAGAAGTAAAAGTTTTAAAAAGAATAGTTATGACTTTATCTATTTCAGTTTTAAAATCAGTGTCAGGAACTTTATTTTCTGGTGAATCTATTTTTATTTATTTTTGTTAGTAATGTATAATGTCCTATGATTTCAATGGTTTTGAAATTTCAATTGATAGTATGTTTTTACCCTCAAGTACATGTATAGTGGTATAATAAAACTTCTATAAAATAATAGGTTTGGAACCACCCTCATCCTATTCTTATTAATAGATTGTTGGATTTTATCTTCTGTATCCATTGCGATCGATCTATATTAATATAAAACATAAATAATTTAGCTCTAATAAATTGGTTAATAAGCCTGGTTTAGTTAGTCGTACTTCGGCTATGATATTAATAAATCACTTCAAGTTTTGGATTCAAATTGGAGTTCGGATCTAAAATGTAGGTGTTACAATCATGAGAGAAACTATCAGTTGATTTTTTTCCCAAGCCATTTTGGTTTTCCTGATATCAGCCATTATGTATGTCCAAAATCAAAAATTCATTCCCCACATGTTGTGTAGAGGCCATGCATCAACCATCTCCAACTCTGGTAGTTGATATCAACATTTTTCTTTGGTAACCTAATTTGCGGAAACTGAACTATTTAAGACGAGTCTAATGTTGTGCACACTCCAATAACGAGTGTGTATATTCGACATGTTCATTTGATTGAAAAATCAGGCTCAAATGTTCTGCAGATAGTAATGCCGACTATGCCATGGCCAGATGGCCTGCTTTTCTGGCGACATCTGCGTAAATTTATGAAAGCAGAAACACTTGGAATCAGTGAATCACTGAAGTCCTTGTTTTAGTATCGGATATGTAGAATATTAATGCAACTATCCTTGTTTTAATATTCAAAAGTCAAGAATAGGACATTACTAACTCGACTTCAGATTCTCAATTTGGATGCTTCCCTAGCTAGTATACACAGAATCACAGACAAGCTAGCCACTGAAACCTCATGACCAGATACTCGATTTGGATGCTTTCCCTAGTACAGAGAGAAACTAGCCACTAAAAGACCATAAATCAATGGAAGGAAGTAATCGAAGCTCAATGGAGAATCGCCAAAAGTAAGAGATACTCATTTTGAAAAAGAAAAACCTCATCAAGAAAAAAAAAGGTACGAAAATTAAGTTAGATTAAATGAGAATTGTGGATTGTCTAAACATGGGAATCAAAAAGCATGCAAATATGTGGTGTATCCGACGTAGGAAAAGGCCCAAAGGGATGACCTTTGACTTAAAAACATATATCAACTTTGACTTTTCCCTCAAATCTCTTATCTTTAAGTTAAATTTCTTTATCTTTTCTTTTAACGGATCCTTTTCTTTTCATTCTCTTCTTTTATTTCTTTGGGACAAAGCAAAACCACAAAATACTTCACTGGTAAGTCTCTTTTTTTGGAACTTATGATTGGGAACTCCGAAGAATTCGTAGTCCTTAAGTTAGTTTAACAATGGAAACCAAGTCATAATTAATCCTAAAATCAGTAATGACGTGGATTAAGTTTTATAAGTCTTGTTAAGTAAAGATTGAGTAATGAAGTCGATCGAGCTTTGCAAGTCCTTGAGGATACTGAGTATAAGATGCAACAATACGCGTACTGCTTCGTTGTATAACAAGTCTTATAATTTGCAACGAACCCGATGCTTATTTTCTAACCTCATTAAATAAAATTTCATTTTCATATATTAATTGAGACTTTGGTCTGAGTAAAATCCTGATATCGTAGCAACTGGCTTCTTATGCCAATAAAAAAATAATGCGGGAAGAGTATCATAGGCATCAAAAGGAAAACCATGTGAACGGGCCGTAATTTGGTTTGGGGAAGTTTTCCGTCCATACCTTATATATATATACAGATACTGCCACCTATTTATCAATACAAAAACAAAAACAAGTAAACGAGAAAAACAATCTCGATCGGGACTTGATTTCTCATTTGTATGCATGATAATGCATCCATCGAGACACTAATGAGCGACCAACGACTTAGTTTCTCTTTAACGACTTTCAGTTAATTCTTTTTTTTTTCTTTTTCTTTTTTAAAGATTATAGGAAAATGGTTTTTCTGCATTTCCTTGTACGTCTTTTTTGTTCTCTGGACCTCTGGTTTTGGGTAGAGAATAAGAGTTTAAGGGCACTCTTTAACCTACAAGCCTTGAGTTTTGCCTATGGATGCTAATAGGAGGTATCATTTGTTTAGGGGTGTACCATTCCAAAGCTATTCTTTTCTTGGTAAAATCCTAAGCAAGTTCGTACCTGTTAGAATATGGGCATTCAACTCAAAACCAATTGGCAATGAGTGGAGAGGCCCTAAGGAATTATAAACCGCAGGATCTTAGATGCCCAGACAATATGAGACTAATAATCTCAACACGCCCCCTCACGTGTAGAGGCCCTAAGGAATTATAAACCTCAGGATCTTAGATGCCCAGACAATATGGAACTAATAATCTCAGCACGCCCCCTCACGTGTAGGCCCTAAGGAATTATAAACCGCAGGATCTTAGATGCCCAGACAATATGGGACTAATAATCTCAACACGCCCTCTCACGTGTAGCCTCGTTGGGTCTAACACGTGGACAATTAAATCGGGTGACGCAGAGTAAAGGCGAGGACATTGACTCGTCCCAAATAGCCTGCTCTGATACCATGTTAGAATACATGCATCCAACTCAAAACCAATTGGCAATGAGTTGAGAGGCCCTAAGAAATTATAAACCAAATAGCGTGTTAACAAGCTTGAGAAAAAGAACTATGTTTCTATGTTGAAAGATCAGAGGTTGAAGTAAGAGAAGGAAAAGGAGCAGGTCCATTTTATGATTGAGTGGATAGTTGATTACGTAGGCCAAGGATGCTAACAGAGAATACCATTTTCTAAGGGTAATACTTCAAAATGTTAACAGAGTACCATACAACTACAAGGATGCTACAAAATGTTCCTTACGTATGGATTGGTACACCCCGATTATGAGACCCCGATGAGCAATGTTGACATATGCAATATTATATCGACATCTCCCGATTATGACTAGCGTTTGGAGGCCCACAAGTTTCATCGACATAGATCCAAGGAACAAGAGCATGCTCGATAGTGTACTGTTTCAGGAAGACTTGTGTCGACCTCCAAGTCTCCAACAATTCTGTTGTTCCTTTCAGAAAAAGTACAATTTGATAAGGGTAAATTGGGATGTAAAAATATCCCCTCGTCTTCATCAAAACAATATAACTAGCATTCTATCTTCTTGAACCAATAAAAGTTATCACAATGACTCGCCATTAAACCAATCAAAAATTCAACACACGGCTTTAACTACTTTATCTTCATATTTACTTTGAAACTCCGCTACCTACACGATACCATCTCTATTAGTTTATTTATTTAGTTAGTTTATTTATTTATTTATTTTAGTAATAAAAATGGAAAAGCAAAACACTTAAAACACCTGAAACACCGTGTGGTAAGCTAACATCAGACGACGACTAAATCCGCTACTTGAACGCGGAACGGTTATAAAATACTTCACGTAAGTTAAATTTAGGGATATACCCTAATATTTGAAAATTACCAATTACACCCTTAGGCCAGCACCGTTTCCGTGCTGAACTGACACACTCAGGGGCTAGTTGACATGTCGGTCAAGAAAAAAAAAATGGAAGACCTTAACTAAGCAGCTAAGCCTAAGCTCGTGCAATGTCGGTTTTGTTTTTATTCTTATCAACTTGGCATAATTAATCAAGATTCAAGATCTTATCTGTAAAATTCCAATGCCCTCAAATATCCAACCACTGCATATCATATGTACATTCAATAATGACTAAATGCACACCATTTGCCTGCTCAGAGGTATATGAAATAAATCATAAAAAAGTGAGGCAATCTAAAATTAATATAATCAAATAGATCGGAGACAAAAAGAAGAATTATATACAATGAATGTCATTGATTGGATCAAAGATGGGATACTACATGAACTGTCTCCTTCAAATCAGTGACACTGTTTTAACGCTCGGTAGTAGTCCTATAGCTACAATACATCAACAGATCGAAGTTGGTTGTCGTACCTTTTGTAGAAAAAGGGAATAGCCTGAGATCGGAACTTATTGGTTGTGACCTGATTTGTATCGTGCATTATCCACAACGAGAGGTGTAAACAACTCCGGTATAGATACGATGGCTCCACTTACTCATGTTACTTGGTATTTTTCCCAACAATAGGTTTTAGTTAAGCTTAGGGCAATACCTATGGCAATCAACAAATGAAAAAAAATTGTTGAACCAGGTGATGGTCAAACAACATTTTGCATTACGGAAAAAAAGTGGGTTGGGGGAGATCAAACGCGCGAACGATGACAATCCGTGGACGGGTGGGACAAATACGCGGGCGAGCGGAGAAAAAACGTCTACGGTAAAAACCTAACGGCTCTTTTCTCAACGGCTACAACTTTAAAAGTTATAAAATTCTGAATTTAAATTCATTTTCACTCGCACCACTACACTCTCTTCTTCTTCTAAATTCATTTTCACTCATCACATCCTTCATTTAAATTCTTCTAAACAAAATCTTGCTACAAAAATGAGCAATCTGGTAAGAAAAGTCGTCAATAATTTTAGGCACAAAAGAGATCGAAAACAACAATACTCAGGCCTGCCACAAATGTAGATTCTACTCAGAATCGTGAAGCAGAGTTTGCTTCGCCGAATGTCGTTGCTGCTTCATCACTAGTTGAAGGTTATGTGTCGGGGCATCAGGATCGGTCTGATAGTTATTATAAAATGAGAGGTGGATTTCAAGACTTAATGGCCATTTATAATGGTCTACCCCCTCGAGTTCGAGAAAGAGTTGACCGATATCCCTGGTGTGCATTTTATCGTGTGAAGCTTCGAAAACACAACAACAAAATTGCGAATGTATTGATAGAAAGGTGGTGGCCAACGACGCATACGTTCCATTTTATGGATTTTGAAATTGATAAGTTTTATAACTCAATTTAAATTTTATTTTTTAAATTTAATTATAGTTGATATTAACCATGAAATAAACACCCTTGATTTGATATTGTTTATTTAAGCAATTATTAAATAATAATAAAAAAAAATCATTATAGTTCATATTATTCTTATAATAGGAATTATGCCCCTTGATTTGTGTTTCATTTGTGGGATTCCAAGTGGAGTGGGAGAGCTTGTACCATTCAACCAAAACAAATGGGTGTCAGATGATAAATGGCGGACGCTCCTTCCCTCGTTTTTTAGAATCAGAAATACGTGTAAATCATAAACATTTGAAAGGAGGTGGCATACATTGTTCAACGTTTAAGAAATTCCTCCGAAATAAGGGAAACTCAACAAATGTAGATGAATATCCTGAACTCGAAAGGGTGTTTATTTTATGGTTAATGGGTCAGACGTTCTTTCCAAACTCAAGTATTGTTGCCCATATTGGTTGGCTTGAAGCGTTAGAAGATCTTGAAAAAGCACCTATTATGATTGGGGGTCTGCAATTTTAGTCGAAATGTACTATGGGCTAGATCAAGCGTCCATAGGTATGCCTAATTTCACTGGTTTCTGGGGCATCATAGAGGTAAGTATCTAAAGTATTATTTTTAAATTTAAAGAATTTTTACGAACAAATGTAGATAAGACAAAATACTAAATTATGGAGTAATTTGCAGTATTTGTGGTATACTTTCCGTGTTGGTAAACCAGTTCTTAAAGACAGTACCCATAAACTTCCCATTATGGACATGTACCACACGAGCAACTGGGCGAAGGATACTGGGAGCGACACCGCGGTTTATAGTTTTTTCCAGAGGTATCAAAATATGATTTGGAGCCACATGAATGTTGTTGTTTAGCCTTACGTTGATTTTCCTGAGTATCATGATCGAGATGTAGAAACTATTCTTCATTATTATCTCCATAGAATTATTTTTTACACTCCAGACTTGGATAAAGGGGTTTGGTACCTTGGAGAAAGACTGATGTACCAGTTACGTGGGATTTATGCAATTGCAATTAACCCTCCACAACATATGCAAACCTCCGCATCATATTTCGATCGGGAGAGAAGGACGTCGTGGGTGAGGTGTGAACTAAACACAAAGGTGGATATTAATGAATCGTAATATGTCAGATGGTACCAGTCAATCTCGAAACATACACACAACATGCATGTCTATGGGTTTGATTTCCCAGGGTTATCACGTATGGGTCTTGATACAGAAATCGTTCCTAGCCAGCCGTCTCCGGAACAACCATGCTTTATGACTTACCCCAGCACAGGTGCAAGATCCTCATCCACTTCGTCAAATTTTTCAGAAATCCATTGGGAGATGCCAAGTCTTAATTCACAAGGTGAGCCAACCACGATCCCCATTGTTTCCAAATCCATGGAACGTTATTATCCTTACCACAGTGTGAATTCTTCTAATGAAGAGTTGAAGAGACAACTTGACGATCTACATTGGCTTGTTCGGCAAATGAATTCTGCACACTTGGGTGTGCGTAAGAAATGGCAGAAGGACACAATGTTTGGGTTGAGTCCAAGTGTAAATACTGAGGGGCATTCATAGTCTTCCGGTTCTACCAGGTGCAACAGATCATGGCATGAGAATGATTCAGTGGTGGGAGATACACAGGTGCCGCATAGTACTTCGTCACAAAATATGCCTATTTCTCAACCTCAAGTATATCACCCCGATGTTAGGCGCATTTCGTCATCATTCTCTCCCTTCAACTCAAATGATCCTTCTTACTACATTGTTACACCACCACAACAACAACCAACCTCTTATACGTTTGGAGGACCGAGTTTTTTCCAATCGCCTAGTGTTGTTCAACCATCTTTTTCCCCTTATACAAATTTGGAAAATATGTCGGCAACTGGGGATATCCCGGGTCTTGGAGAATGGACGACTCCAGGCCCTGGAGATAATAACAATGAGGGACGTTAGAGAAAATTATAAATTTTAATTCTGCTACCTTTATAATTCTAATTTTAATCAATTAAAAGTACGACTGCTTGTAGATTAAATCAAATTACATATGTTTAAAATTTTAAGCGTTACAATAACTTCACTGATGAGAAGTACTAGGTGGAACAACAACTGATAAGAAGGGGTTGAAATTGTTCAACACCTTTAGGATTTCGAAACGAATAACCATATTTTTCCATCTTCGCCATTCCTCTTTTGATCTTGTTACCAACTCGTCATCCGTTTCACCCCGGAGTCTAAATCGATTGACTTGCATGGTTAAAGCTACAAATTCACTTACTTCTTTCTTAATCGAATTAAAATGATTTTCTATGTCGCATTTAGCACGACGACTTGGGTTACGGGTATCGCTACAGAACCCCTCGTGAACAACCTTCCAGAAATTCACTCATGGATAGTGTGCTGAAACAAGCTGAGTTAATAAAAAAAAACACAGTTTCTGCAAATAGCTTCATCTTCTTCTACAATATACGGATCTCCCTGGACTAACAATCGAGACATCTTTCGACAAATTTGTTGAATTTAAGAATTTTTTTAAGCTCAAAGAAGAGTAAAGAGAATAGAGGTGTAGAATGTGTGAATTTGGAGTTGAAATAAGGAGTATTTATAGAACTCAAAATTTTAGCCGTTGGATGAACAAATTTTCCAGCCGTTCAGATGCATCCGTTAGCGGTTTGTATTTACCCGCTGGCGGTTTTACTTCACCCACGAGCGGATATCCTGAATCCGTGCAGTTTAGTCGAACCCGCCAGCGGATTTCTTCCGTCCACGTGGCTCAAGACTAAGCGCGCGGTTAGTGATTGTCCTCACTCAACAAACCAACAAATTTGTTGGTTTTCCCATCCGTTTTTCATGTTTGTTGAGTCCATAGTGGGAGCAAAATGAACAAACTTCAAGTGTATTCATTCCATAGGAAATGCTCTTATAGTAAAGTCGTATTACTGTATATATATTTTTGTATTAACGTTGATTTTTTGAATATATAAAATATTTTTCATTGGCATGAGTGTAGTGATTTATATCGATTCTCACATTTAACTACCCATTTTGTAATAGGCCGACTATCCACTGATTTGTTCCCATTTAGTTATTGTGGTCATCCAATAGTATGAAATCAACTTTCCAGGAGGTCATTCATCTTCGGATTGTTTTTGCCCGAACATGGTGAAATTGTAGAGGTTTTGGTCAACTGTAGAATTAACTGAGAAAAGGCTTAGGTGCCATCAACCATTCCGCGAACCACAACTGCCGAATTGATGTATAACAACACAACCATCTTAAATTGGAGACGTCCTAAGCTCCAGAATATATATGCCAAATTTCGCATGTTCCCTGTCACTCATGAGACTAGTACCTGACCTAACTCATTCAGCATATTCTCTCGCCCTCGACAGGTGATTCGTCATTGGTTTTAATACCATTTTTAATGACCTAACTCTCCCCCAATACTGTTCCACTGAACCACTGCAGTCATTCGATAATGTAGGGTGTTCAACAGATACCACTGCGGTCATCCTGTAACAGTTTCTTGGGAGGTCATCCATCCCTGGATTGCTGCCAGCCCGAATACGCTTAACTGGATAGTTTTTGCCAAATCTAGAGTCAACTATGCTGAAAAATCCTCAATATTTGTTTAGTATATATCATTACTTATATTCATTCAGCTAACCATTGCCGAATATTTTTTGTTACCATCTCACCCCCTTAGATGCGAGCCATCCTCATCTTTGAAATATATAATCCCAGATCTACGAAGTTTCCTACCACTCATGAGACCAGTACCTGGCCCAACTTGTTCAGCATATTCTTCCACCCTCGACAGGTTCACCATTGTTGGCTATTATACCTACCGTAACGTCTTGATCCTCAATTGGTATTGTCCCCATATATCCACTGCCTTTGTTCAACAATGTGGAGTTCTTAACATGCATTCACTACATATATCCAACAACAACTTCCCAAGAGATCATCCATTCGTGGATTGCTCATGCCTGAGCTCATTTAAATGAAGAGTTTTTTTTCCAACTCGTACGCCAATTGTAGCGAAAAGGTCTCGGTATTATGAAGGGTGAACCCATTACTAATATTTCATTCATCGAACCCTAACTGTGGAATCAGGGTATTACACATTTTTTTAATATATTAAACATAGTAACACCCAATATCTGGCCATTAGAACTTCATAAGACAATTGCAGATTTTATATTACATAAAGAATTTCATCAAAAGTTCTAAATTTTCCCCAAAACACAATTTTTTTCTTCTTCTTCCATAACGATCGCCAAATCATGCAAGGAAAAATAGACCAAATATCCTCTTAATCTATTTGAACGCTAATCCAGAGAATTTTCGTGGACAATGTTAGAGAAAACCTATTCGATCTTGAAAGCTTTTAAGAAGTAATTCCAAAACTGCGAAGAAAAATTGCAATGAATAAAATGTGTTCAATAGCCTCTGCTTCTCTATTACACCTTTTTCCAGCAAAAAGTAATTTTATTTTGTGATTTTCGTATGGTTGGTGATGTAAAATACATATGACGCAATTTACCATCATATGACGTGTTTTTTTTAAACTTGATATGCTAGTATTTTTCAGATTATCGTAATGTGTTACGCATATCTAATTGTGTTGCATGTCCGTTGTACTCGTATCTACGTATGCCACGTGCCGTGTTGTACCAAATGTGTCGACTTAGTAGACACAATCATAACAAACCAAAGTTCTATTATATCGTTTGTGCCTAGATTTTCGCTTGTTGTAGTGTTGTAATTTGATATTTCAACAAGATAGACTAGTTCTAAACTTATATCGACAAATATGCTCATTTGTTTGATGTTGGTTTTCACTGCCAACAAAAATTACATTACCCGTTAAGTTATTTCGATACCATGGTCTTACATGAATCTTAAGATATTTTCGAGCAAAGTTTCTATAACGATAATAGGGTATCCTGATCAGATTGCAACCTAAATTGAATTTTGGATAACAGAAAATCGTCGTGCGTTGACATATAACAATTCAAAACATACAATTCGTATGTATCTTAATTTCTACTTTTAGAATCCTACAGCTGCCTCATGACTGTGCGCATATGCAGTCACCACATGATCATTTTTTTTCTTTATTTTCTGCGTATGACAAAATCTATCGAGAATTTCCAAAACTCAATATTGTTGAGCTATGACATGTTGGGTGATCTTAAATAAGGATATATTTTAGATCCTTATAGCAAAGACTATTACTCTCTTCAAACGAAATATTGTAGTCGAAAAATGCTCAATGTATGAGGAATAACTTCCACAAAAACCTCATATTGCTCTATACTTTACTTCGGTCAAAGAAGTGGTTGAAGGAAAACTCAAGATGACAAAGAAAATGTCGTCTTAAAAAGGTACGACACGCTCTTTACCATCCAAGGTTTATTTATTTTATAACATGTTTGAATACACATCCGGAAGTGGCTTTTTGATTTCTAGAATTCAAAAAGAAAGAATTTAGTTTGGGTATTAGATTTCAGAACGGCTTCTAGATGCAAAAATGTCTTTTTTTTTTGAAGCAAAATGTTTTTGTTTCTGACTTATGCTTCTGGTATCCAAGCACGCTATCAGTGTTTTAAATCGATTTAAAGGAGGAAAAAAAAGCTTGTCGTAAAAAGGTGTTTTTCCACTGCTTCCCGTAATGGCATTTCAACTCCTCCATCCCATAAATTGGGAGCATTCATTCATTTGGTTTTGCAACTTATAGGCAGGTGTTTTTTTTTCCCTATATTAGTTGACTCATTTGAATTATTTTAATCTGACCGAATACTAACGTTATAGAAAACTCTTAGCTTCAGTTATATATGTCGTACAAACTCATATCTGCTCAAATACCTTCAAAACAGACATCATTTAAAAAAAAGAAAAAAAGATGAACGATTTGATATCTGACAAGGGCCGAATAAGACGTCGGTCAAACTAAAATGCAGAATCTGATCCAAACAAACAAGGTGCTACTAAGTTAAATGCAACTGGTACACCAGAAAACACGTGAGAACATACTAAAATTACCAGAGACAATACTTTTAACCAGATTTGATATTATTATTCACATACTGAGCTTATTTGTCTGTAAATTTACTAATTTTGATACCTTATCGCTCATACAGGCGTAATGTATCAAAAACGCTAAGATGCATGTAATCTTTTTCTTTCTTTTTGATAAAGAAAATCTAACACCACAATGTAATATTACTCGTCTGCATACCCATTGACGACGAGTACACCAATATGCAACCCAGTCCAAAACACGGCCTTTTAATGCAACCCAGACTAAGCCTCTAAAGTGCATTATTAGGTAGCTATTCAGTGACCGTTTCCTAATTGCCTACGAAATCCTATTACTAAATTCGAAATAACTTGGGTGACAAACAAAAGACGACCGAGTCAGTCTTCTTCCCAAAGAAAAAAACAACAACAACCGATTCACGAATACCGTGTGCATAACGAAATTACAAACCAAAACAGAAAGTCAGAAGTTTACGTAATACTTAGCTTAGCTGCTTAGGACATACAAACCCAACCGTCATTGATATCATATTATTATTGCCGACTCTGTTTGGTCCACGACTCCACGCCTTTCGCATCACTTGTCTATAAATAGCATTTTCATAATCTCAGATTAGAGAGCGAGATACAGAGAACAAGCACAAACAAAGCCGAATTATCAGAGCACAGGAGAGAACAACAACAAATTCTAATGGGAATTTTCTAGAAATTTCAAATTTATAGTCGTTAATTCTCCTTCCAGGTTCCTCCTTCTCTACCTCGATCTCCATTATTTGCATCTGGGTTAATTGTTCTTTTTAAGTTCTTCTCGATTTGGATTTTCTTCTCGTTTTTTAAATCATGATTAAGACTGCGAGCTTGAGACCCAAGATCGTAGATTTTAGTAGTAGCAAAGATATGATGATGATGAACAAACAGAGAAATAGTGTTAGAAGTACTGGTAGGAAATTTACTAACAAAACTAAGAGTAGTATAGTTGATTATACAGATTCTAATTTTCGTAGTTCTCCGAACAATGGTGATGAGCAATGTGGGTTTTGTTCAACACAAGCTTTGATTCAGAATTATACAAATTTCAAACAAAGTGATGTTCCAGTAAGATTTATGTATTATAATAATGGTACTTGGATTGGGTTTTCTAAAGATGTTTTTGAGGTTTTGAAAGAGGGTTTTATTGGGAATAAACCAGTTGTTGAAGTTTCAATTGATGGGGCGAAGTATTTGGTTGATTTCTTAAGAATGTTGCAAATTGATTTAGTGTCTGGAAATCGAAGATCGGTTTCTTGGATTGATGTTGAGAATAAATGTTTCTTCCCCAAATTTACTGTGGAAGAGAAAAGTGATGATTGTTGTGAAGTTGTAGAGTTTCCTACATCGAAAATTGAGATTAAGATCGATTCGAATTCGAGCAAGAATTTGAGTAAGCGGAAGAGAATGAATCATTCTCATGTGGAGGATGCAGAGAGCGACACGGAGAGTTCTTCGGATGATCAACATAGTGCTGTGAAAAGGGCCAGAGTTTTATCTGTGGTAATGGAGAAAGGTAAGTGGCCAAATGTGGAAGTTTTGGAGGATGAAGAAAAGAATTATATAGATATCAAGAATATATTTCTATCGGGGTTAAGGAAAGTCCATCGAGATGTTAGTATCACTGCAATTCGCCGTTGTTTACATGCCGGCCCAGTAGGAGTTGCTCGTCTGCAAGCATTTCAGAGACAGATGGAATTAACAAAAGCTGCTCGTGGCGGTACATCAGATGTTAGGCTTGCTTGGCATGGAACTTCATCAGAAAGTATTGCTAATATCATACTACATGGTTTTGGATTGGATAATAAGCCATCCGATTCCGAAGCAGCTTATGGGGATGGAGTTTATCTTTCACCGGCTCGATCACCAGAAACAAGGTAACAATTAGTCATTTGTCTGAATTTTTCACATTCTTGCCCCATGTTCCAAGTTTTTACTCCATTAAACGACGGAAACTTAGAGATTTCATTGTGTTCGCAGTGCAATTCTATCAGAAGCTGATAAAAATGGCGAAAAACATGTATTGTTGTGCCGGGTTATAATGGGAAACATTGAAAAGGTTGAATTAGGATCCGATCAGTGTCACCCTAGTAATGCAAATTTTGATACTGGAGTTGATAATCTTGCAAATCCAAGATGGTATATAGTGTGGGGCTGTCATATGCGCAAGCACATTCTTCCTGAATATATTGTCAGTTACAAGTCTTCACCAGACCATCAGCAAGGTACTAATGCTACTCTCTATTTGTTTTGGTTGATCAAGATACTTCCACTAAACATTTACACACGTTGGCAAGCTTTTCTTTACATGGTGTAGTTTGTTAATATTTTTTTTTTTTTTACATCAGGTTTACCGACAGGAACACCGATTCTGAAAAGAGATAACACTCCGTCATCAACAATGTCATTTCCAAGATTGTTTGCTGCAATGAAGAGTTCACTTCCTATATCAAGTATTCAAGAACTTGAATCCTTATATGGCCTGTTCAAGGTAAGAAAAAAATATCGACTTACATATCATTACTTTAGATTTCATTAGTTCAAATAGGTTCTTTGAATGACTCAAATTCTAATACTTGGCTTTCAAAAAATTTCAGGATGGCAGGGTGCCTAAAGACGTCTTGATAAGACAATTAAGATCCATAGCAGGAGACCAATTAATCACTTCAACTGTTCATAAAATTCGAAGTTCCATCAACTAAAGAGATTGTTCAATCAGAATCTTCAGATACAAAAATTAGACTTTCCTTTTCTTTTTCTTATGAGAATTACCGTTCCTAATTGTAATTTTCTCCGTTACATGTCTCATTAGCAGAATGCTACTGAGCCAGAAAAATAATGAAAAAATCATTAAATGTATAGAGTTAGACAGAAAATTTTAAACTAGGTTTGATCCGATGATGAAAACAAAGTTGTTACCCACAAGTGCTTAATTGTCTCTTTATCTATTTTTATTTCTTTGTTTTCTTTTGAGTTCTGGTCGCATGCATGTAAAGTATCTGTATGGCTATATCTATCAAACAGTACTCCTGCTAACAATGTCAAGAACCAAAATAACTTTTATGATGTGATTCCATCTCTACATTCTGTCGTTCAATTTTCGTTTCATCAAACCTACCAATTTTGCGTTAATATGCAGTTATTTTGTGGCGTTAACTTCTAAATATTGGGAGACTTTTCTTTTTTTGAAGCAATATTACATCTGAAAAGTGAGATTTTCTCATGGCTTATGGTTTGCATAATTACTATGCAGAATGCCAGATATATAATCTGATTCTTTTATTGTGGTTTGCGGCCGTTTCATCCTCCAATCAAGTTCTGCTGTTGTAGTTGGTTGGTTATCTACCAATTGCACCTTTTGTGGACTTGTGGTACTACTAGGAGGAGAAGAAAAGAAACTTTACTTTGGTTTCTTAATACAGAAGGAAACTTCTTTTTGTTTAAATGACAGCATAAAGTGTAATTCCGTTATTCCCACTCACAAAGGAAGTCATTCTTTGATGCTCTGATTTTTCTGTCCGGGTGATGGTTTTTTCTAGTCACACAAATCGCACATAAGAGTATATCATAAGCGTATTGCAGAATTTGTGATTCCCACCGATATTCTTTCGCATTTTAGAAAGCTCTTGCTTTAATCGTTATTCTCATTGTACAGTCTTTTAGTAGTATTTTTTTCATGTCATGACCGGCCACAAATTATGATAAGTATAATAATAGTATGAGATTTTAAATACGCAAATACTGTGAACGGATGTCCCCAAATCAACCAAAGATCGTTTCCATCCACTCCACGTTTTGTGGGCACCTATATTGTTTATTACTAAAACTTAGATTAAGCCTGTTCACCGGAAATTGCTTGGTTCCCATGAGAATAATATAATTCAAGAGAAGAGAAGATCTTAATGATCTAGACATGACATCCTCTGGTCAGTGGTAAAAGGCACACGGAACAAAACAAAACATAAATATACTAGTTGTTGATCATTACTGACACTGTCTGTGCATGTGCCAATCAACTATTTTTCCAGACAGGCTTTAAGTCACTTAACTAACCTAATTAATTGCATTAATAAGTAATCAATCAGTACTAGTGGACAATCACCAGACTTGCAGACCATATATTCCTTTAATTGTTTTCCCTGGACAAGAAAATAATCTTAAATTCTGAATCTCAATATTGGCTTTGCTGTAATCTTCCTGTTCAGACTCCAGAC
The DNA here is from genome assembly GCA_023531105.1 of Papaver atlanticum. Taxonomy (NCBI): domain Eukaryota; kingdom Viridiplantae; phylum Streptophyta; class Magnoliopsida; order Ranunculales; family Papaveraceae; genus Papaver; species Papaver atlanticum. Next base: position 2,470,249 of record JAJJMB010010308.1, on the reverse strand, counting down.
CCGTCTGTAACATTCGTGTCCATATGTGCATCATATAAATCCAATTCAATGGTGTGGACTCTTCACTCTAAATTATTCTTGTTTTTGCTTCTACGATTTTCATTACGTATATTAATAAACAACTACTTTTATTTATTTTTGTTTTTGTTTTTCATGAACATCCGTGTATTGTGGGCGTGTAAGTCTTCTTCCCCATGGGTCGTCGGGTTCCCCCACCAAAGGATTGTTTGTTTGTTCGTTTGATGTGAACCAGAATAGTAGTAGGAGAAGAGCTGTTTTATTGCTGTCACCATATAATTCATGATTGATGAAGAAGATCCACCGTTTTGGCCGTGTGAGTTGGTCATTATCTTGAGAGGAACATCTCCATGTTCTTTCTTTATAGGTAAGGTTTTGACAATGATTAAAAACTTCCAAGGGGGACTGATAGTTCGGCCCCAGTTTCAACTAACTATTAATCTATTGCCTGATGGCGGATGCAACTACGAGGATTAGAACTGACATCAACTGGCGGAGATACACGGAGTCTACACGGGCAAAAGTAAATCACCTATAGACACTGCCTGATGGCGGATGCAACTAAGAGGATCAGTACTGACATCAACTGGCGGAGATACACGGAGTCTACACGGACTCCAGAAAGGCCACTCCAATGGGATGGAAGAAAAAAAAATCCGATTCGCTTATTTTGGGGTTACTGTGAGTTGTGAGATACGCAGATCAACAAACATGTAAATGTCCCCCTTCAGTTTATGGTTAAGCACTTGTGCTGTTGTGCATGTACCCCTTCAATTTGGCTACAGTATTGGTGTCTGTTTTTCAGCCTGGGCTTGCATACTAAAGGAAGAAAACCAACTATTCTGAATTCTCCTTGAATCCACATGAAGGGGAAGTTTCATTTACCAACACAGTATAGTATCACTATCAACATAACCAAGCCACAACTCAAATTCCTGGCAATTACTTTTGTACCTTGAGAATTTCTGGAAAAAGAGACTTGTTCTGTCTTTTCAATGTGGTGTTTTGAGCACATCAAAATATAAAGCCTCAACGTCAAGAATTGACACCATAGAAGCAGATATATGAGAAACCAGAACCAACACAAAATCAATATCAATAAACTTGTATACACTATTACTAAAACTGTCAGATTTACAGAGTAAGTACATGTGCACTTGTAGAAAAAGAAGCAACAGAAAACTGTACTCTTTTTGATACTTCCATCGTGCAGTGTATAACTATATTCATTTTCTGAGGCTCCAAATTCTTCATTTAACATTCTCAGCAATCTTTGATAACCTCTCTTCTTCTAGAAGAACATATGGGTCAATGTACGGAGGTGGTGACATGGACCTCATGCTTGCATCATGAATGAAACTTGGACCAAAATACTGCATTTTTTATGGTGAAAATTTTCAGTTGTAGGATATAAGAAGCAATTAAAAAGCTTAAATAATATGGAACCGCAATCTAAATTGGATGTTGGAGTTGGACGATACAAAAATCTGTACATATAGACCCATTTAGCACATATTCATGTTAGTCATCCTATTCTCAAGATTATAGGAGTAGATTATCCCAAGGCTTCAGTGTTCACATCTTATTCTGTTCCTGTTTTTCTGGGAGGGTATACTAAGGTCAACTGTTCATTTGCTTCATTTCATTCAATTTTATCTGATTTTCATTGAGTGTCTATCTTTCTCCTCCATCTTTTCATTCTTTCAAATGATTTAAGTTTTCTGGATGAATATCTATTATAATGGGCAATAGACAATGATAGCAGAAGCCAGAAATGCAGGAGAAAGAAAACCAAACACTTACAAAGTAGAGACCTCCAAAGATCACCACAGTTCCAAGGATCAATGGCCAAAATCCCAAGAAAAATGTTGCTCCAAGAGTTAGCAGCAGTTTAGCACGTGGAATCAGACCCTGCATGCAAGTGTAATAAATGCAATGAAGTGCTATGATGGATTATAAGAAACCGGAATGTATCATACACCTATTGTTGAGGATCTCGACATTGGAACATGAACAAATCCTCAAATGAGATTGCCACTATTGCTATGATGGATTATAAGAAACCGGAATGTATCATACACCTATTGTTGAGGATCTCGACATTGGAACATGAACAAATCCTCAAATGAGATTGCCACTATCTAACTTAGATTTCATATATAGCATTATGATCCGAGACAAGGGCTAGGAAAGTTCTTTTCTTATCTGAAAGTATCCCATGCTTCTGCAAAGCCGTCCTTAAAGACCAAAATATAATTGAGGTGAGGATAAATGAGTTAATACATACTTTTCATTAAAACCAACTATAGTTTTAGTAAGGTTTCCCTGTACTTCAGTGCATTGCCTTAAGTCTTTCTCCTCCACCCACAGAATGATTTACATAGTGGTTGCCAATTGGGGCTCAGGTATAAGCCAAGTCTTGTCAAGTAGAAAAGATAAACTAACATTCTCATGCAACAATAGAAGCCCCTTCAAACACTAGAATGATGCTTTCGAAAAGAAACCCCGATAAAGCATGACTTATAAAAAAAAAAAAGGCTACTCTTCTGTAGGTGGAAAATATTCTCCAGTAATAAGCGAAAAATATGAACTCTTTGGATTCAAGTCGATTAGTGTATGGGCAACAAAATACCTACTCAAAGTAACAAATCCAGATCTCAAAACATTCTATTTTAAGGCTTGTTTCTCACTTGCAATTTTGATTCAAAGGTTTAACAAGTCACAAAAGTTTGATATCACACCTTGTGCCCATAGAACAAAACATAACAAGATTCCCGGTTTCCCTTTTCTTAGTAGTAGCTCCACTAATCCTAGATTTTGTATCCTAACATACCTAAATAAATCTAAAATTGCTCCAGGACAGAAATCGCCACAGTGCAAATACATAATAATGACATGTTATGTGCTATTCTACTCACTTCCTTTTAACTATGAGGAAGGATCCCTTCACACTTTTATTCGCACACTATCTCACTGCTTGACGCCATTTTGTGAATGAAAACCAACTTTATATCCAACACAGTTTAACTATCCTTCCAACTTTACCTCTTCAGTATCAGTATCCAACACAGACGACCTATCCCCTCACAGGAAAGTCACACTAGTCGACAATTCGAAATTCACCTAACACCACTTCGTTTAGCCCAGATAGACTTAGAGCATTACTATTAGAACTAGTGCTCCTATTGGTAACCTTTATTAAGAGTCAATTAATTACAGAGGGTAGTGCCAATATAACAATAAATCAAACAACCACAAAACTTTGTATCAAGACAACCTTCACAATTCAGTTCCAAAATTCAACCATTTCACAAGGTCTAAAATTTTAAGACAAAAAAAATACGCAAAAGCATTGTGAATAAAGCAAAAATAACGCGTTTACCTCGAGGCCTTCACTGTTCAATGCCATGGACGTCTGCCTTTGATTAGCAAGTCGACCAATCTCAAAGTCAGTAGAAACTGAACTCTTTGAAAATCCTCTCTCATCTTCCTTCTGTGCTGTTTCTTCAACAGCTTCATACAAGCTTTTCTTAGCACTTTCCTCAATCAAAGAAGTAGGTTTCATTCCTCGTCTACGTAGTTCCTTCATGAACAATGATTCTGTAGGTTCTTCACCTGAAATTGAAAAGTAGAATTAAAATATAGTTTAACGAAAAAAGAGCAATTTCATGAAAAAGAACTAACCTTTGTTGGTTTCATCATCATTTTGGACTCTACAACAAACCCTAAATTCTCTTTTAACTGAAAATTTCAATTTCTTATGACACTGTAATTTCAAAGAAATGAAATCAGAGTCCATCAAAAACGAAGTCGCCTGTAAATCAGATCGAAATCCAAGAAAGGGAGACAAATTTGATTTCCCAAGTAAAGACGCCATTTTTTCAAACCTTTGTTTCCTCAATCGAACTCCTAAACTCGTTGAGACAGAAAAAACAGAGGACGTGTATGAAATTGGGAAGATCTTTTGTTGTCACTAAAAGAGTGTACGTTATCTTTCAGCGGTTGAGTGTTTCTAACTTGCGCAGTCTTTTTTTGTCTACTACTTTTTGTAGCCACACGTTGCGGAGAGTGAGAGAGAACAAAACTCAGAGAACCCTATAAGCAATGTTGTACCATGATGTGTCACACATTACAAACCGTTGTACACAACTCACGGTAATTTATTTAGAATTTTCGAAACTCAGATCCTGTTGGGTAATGGGTTCGGTTGTTTTCCCTTGTTCTCAGTTTTCATCCAGAGCTTAATTTGACACTTACATGGTGTAAAATAACCGAATGATCATTTTTAGGAAAAAAATGTGGCATATCTGGAAAACAAGGTGTTGTATTGTTTTTGATAATCTGCAGGTGAGAATTGATGAGATTGTTGTAAGTATTCAAACTCATATGGGCGACTGGTAAAGAATTCAGGGTATTTCTTCCATGGTTAGGAATGAACACACGCCTGTAATCAACTCAAAAACCTGGAAGAGTCCAGCTTTAGATGAAACTAAAGCCAATTTTGATGCAGCTTTCTGCAAATTTAATAAAAACACAGGAATAGGCATAATAAGTCGTGATTTTGCAGGTACAAGCTATGGAGCTAGGGGATGTCGTGCAAAAGCAATAGATCCTGAGCAAGCTGAAGCTTTGGTGGCATTTGAAGCAATAAAGTGGGCAAAGGAACAGGGTGTTACAAAGCTTCACTTAGTAGGAGATAGCCAAAGAGTAGTGAAAGCCATTAATGGAACCAAAGGAGCAGTAAATTGGATCAATGCAGGCATAATAGGATACTCGATTTTTCTTCTAAATAGTTTTACCACATGGAAATGTAGTTTCGTCCATCGTGAAGGAAATAATGTCGCAGATACTATTGCGAAAAAGGCTTTAGCATTTTCTAGCACCCAAGAATGGCAACATCATCTGCCACCTTGGTTAAATACAGCTATAGCAATTGATATGTCTATGTTAATTTCAAACTCTTAATCTCAATAAAATCTATTTCTTTCGTATTTAAAAAAAAATATTAGAAGAGGGAGCACGCTCTTAAATTCACACTATATCATATATTGAAAGATATTTTCCTTAATTAAATTTAATCGATAACGCTCGTCTTCTAACAGTTGAAAATTCGTTGATTTTCGACTGCTGATTTCAAAGTAGTGATGGTGGATTAATATACATTTCGAATGTGCTTATTTTTTGTGGGTACGTAGAGCTTTGTAAGATGAGCACATTCCCAAAATATTAGTTTCGAATACGTTATTGTTTGGTTTTTATTGAGAAAAATATTTCCCAAAGTATGAGGCAATGTGACAATAAGAATATAAAGGGACCCTCCTCATATTAGAAAAAGGGATAGAAATCTCTGAGTTTCAATCCGGTCAATGACATGGTCAACTCTTGGATCAACTCAAATAGAAGGACAAAGTGAGTTTTGTGCTAATCTACATAAGTTTTGTTATTTTCTGCCTCAAATACCCCTTAACCTGAGTTAGTATTCCAACTATAATTAGTTTTTATAGCATGGTTATCAAAAGGGTGGGTTGTGATTCCCAAGTGAAATACTGATACTATTTCGCGTATTTATTTTATTGTTCCTCAGAAAAAATCCAAATTGGTTGTGGGAAAGAACCGCACCTACTGTTACTTGAAACGGAACAAACCAGACAATCATGTATATGTTGGAAAATTAGGGTAAAATAGAGGATGAATACAAACAATAATGTTGTATTTCCGATGTTAAGGCTCTGTAAAGATTTTTTTTAGAGATTATCTCGACCTTCTTAATCAATTAGCGACTACAAATGGGTGTGTGAATTATGCCTTCAGGATACAATGAAGTCCTTTAACAACGTAATTGGATTCAAGGTTTGTACACCTTGATCCAACCAAGAACACATAAAAATAAGTTACTAATGATGTTTAGAGAAGAAAGAAAATAGAAAATTTGATGTGTGTGAAAGATAATCAATTCATCACTAATTATAGGGTATTTGCATATGTTCAAGATGCATATTCATCACCAACAGATGCCTCCAACAGGCATTAATGGTTTCTATTGGGAAAGCACGTATCCATTAAAGATACATGTTCATCACCATCAATGAGGTCGACCACATCCCAAGGGGACAGCCGCCCTTGGAACCGCTTGTCGTCGCCATAAATGCGAAGTTTATGAAAATATCCAACCGTTTACGCCAACAACAGTGTGGATGTGGTTTTATGAAAAAAGTATGAAGGTGATTGGCAGGTCATCCAACCATGCAAAACTGATCTTGTTGCTTCAGGTCGACTTAAGTGATCTGAGTAATCCAATTTCGAGCAGTATATGCAACAAAAGTGATCAAGGAATTCTCCATTAGTCTTATTGAATTTTTTCTGAACATTTGTTTATGTTCATACATAGTGCACCATCGAGTCTAATATGACTTAACTGTGGTAGCAGAATAAGAGTTGATCTCCTTTTATGACAATAATAAATGCGTTACATGGTGACCTTCACCAACATTATTAGGCTTTAACATTTTGTGTATGTTAACGAACAATCCACTAGATTTTGTGGTGAATAGTTAGAACTTCTACGGTGTTCACCTATTATAGAGGGTTTTCAGTTGTATACCGATGTACTGTTTGAACACCACGTATACAATTAGAATTTTACAATGAAAATCATTTAATTATTGTTTTTGTGTAACTGAAAACACCGTTAAAAATATTAATACAAGTAAGTATTGTAATAGTATAAAATTATTCGGATATGGCTGCAAACAGGTTCATAGTTCCCGCGTTTATCAGGACTAAGGCACTAGCAACACGTCAATATCTTTCACTACTCGGTCGAGGCTTGTAGACAACATTTTTTTTATTTATGTAGATGTTTAACACTTTAACTATTGGCATCAAGGACAATCAAGAAGATGTTGTTTTTAAAAAGTGCTTTCTTGGCTATTGTTAACATTTGGGATCAGATTATTATCGATGCTATAACCAAAACTCGTTGGCAAATCGAGTACAAATTTTAAATGATTCCTCGTAAGAAAATATCAACTTTATAAAAACATTATTTTTGCAGTTAGGTTCCGTTGGAAATGTTATATATACTGCTATAAGAATTAGAAAAGAAGAAGAATGTAAACCCAATTCAAACTAAACCAAAGTCGAGTTAAGGATTATATCCTCTAGCATCAAGACAGATTTTACCCCGTACTAATGCTTGCGGACTATCAATGTCTGTCTCCTAAGATATAACGATTTACTTGTCGATGTAGTAGCACACCAAATTTCGAGAAACGACAAAATAAAACTTAAAGTGATAAACTCTTAATGATAATTAGTTTCCTAATTGTTATTTAACCTAATTATGCATAGTATTTATAGATGATAATAATATATTTTCGTCGAATCCTCGTATTGCTTAATTTTTTGTGAACACAGCTCACGAGGAGATTTATTGGTAAAAAAACTAAGAAAACATAAAGAGGGGGAAACCTCTGTAACAAGAGAAGAGAAAAGCAAAAATGGAAACTAAAACATGTTACAAGAATTAATCTACTTAGATATCAAAATATATACGAAGATATACTCGATCTGTCACTCTTTAAAGCAGAACTAATGAACGTTGGTAGTTCATCCCACTATCGGGAATCAATAGAAGCTCCATGTTTGGCTAACAAGTCGGTGACAGTATTGCCTTCCGAATAAATGTGAGAGCATCTGAAAGGGCTATAATAATGTGCATCGAATCACATTCACTCCATATGCGAGTCATCCTATGGTGCGAGCAGTTCTGAAAACATGAATAGCACCCCAGAATTATGTATAAACATAATTATCTATACCAATTGATTGAACCAAACAACCCATCATTAAACTATTATAAATTCGAAAAATAACACCACAACCAGCACGTCCCGTATTTCCTCACAAGCAACCATCTACATCAATCTTTATTATTATTATTTTTTTGAAAGGTGCAACCGATTCATTAAACTCAAACATTTGTTACATTTCTTGGGTATTTGGTCCCAATTTTATCAGCATAAGTGATGTTTGAAAGGAAAGGTGGGCATATGTTTTTCCAAATTTTTGTTGATGCCGAAGTTGGTTGTCTTGCTTGATGTTGTACTGCTTGGTTTGCCAGTTCGTCTGCTGCATGGTTTGCTTCTCTGTACGCATGTTGTAGCCTCGTTCATGGGATCTATTGCATTAGTTCTTTGATTTCCTTGAGCATTGTTTGTAGGTACCAAGGTTGATTGTCTCCTGATTGTTGTAGTAGTTGGATTACCAGTTGTGAATCCATTTCAAACCAAACCTTGTTCCATTGTTGTTGAATTGTTATTCTTAATGCTAGTAGTAGTCCCCAAGTCTCTGCCGTGGTTGATGTTGTAATCCCTAAAGGTGTCGCCATTGCAATGAGAAGTGTGCCATTGGTGTCTCTTCCTATAATTCCTGCTCCAGCCGGTCCTGGTTTTCCTTTTGCTGCTCCATCTGTGTTGATTTTAATCCATTCTTCAGGTGGTGCCTCCCAGCCAATCATTATGGTTGTCATTTTCGATGTAGATCTTTGATTTGGTTGGTATAAAGATGAGTGAAGGCCTGGTAGAATTGGCATTAAGTGTTGTTGTGCCCATAGATATTCTTCAAACATAACCTGGATTGTTTGAGTTATTTGAGTCGGTGATTGATGATGATTCCGGTAGACTGTTGCGTTTCTTGTGAACCATAGATGCCACAATGTAAAGGCAAAGAGTTCCTTAATCTTGTTTGGAAGCTTCTGATGTAGTGCTTCCTGTATGGTAGTAGGTTGATGGTATCTGTTATGTTAGAGCACTGCTCGGTCGAACTCGCAAGCGTTACTATCTCAAGCTTGTTGTCAAGTTTAGTTACAAAAATTATAAGTCTTGATTTCTAGTCTACTTATAGCTAAGTCTCGGACTATGATAAAAAGTGTAGTTGAGCTCTAGACTCCACGACGTTCATCATACAAAGACGAAGAACTACTTAAGGAACTGGTGGAACTTCATCGACTAAAAGGTATGTGGAGACTTGAACTTATCTATCACTCAAAAAGTCTATCTACTCTATCTCCTATCTTGAGACAAAAGTCGTATTGCTATATAGACTACAATTATACACATTTGCTATTTCAAGCCGAATTTATCTCGCTCTCGAAATATGTGTTGGTAAGCTTTTGCTTTGGCCAAGTTCATCTTTACAAGTGACGAAAGTCATGTTGATTATTTTAATATCTTGAAAATTGCTTTGATGAAAAATAGTGTGTGAATAACCTCTATTTAACATCCTCTAAGAATGTTTCAATGATTGAAATAAAGAGTTTAGAACATGTAACCATCTTTGGGTATAAGCATTTAATGTGTTCGCACATTAGTGTATAAGTCCAAAACCGGGAACCAAATGTATGCATACTTGTGTGTGTACTAAATGGTTGATGGAGACTGGGTAAGTATGCGTACCCATACATATACTGGCGGAAGTTCATTTCCGTGAATTTCTGCTGAGTTTGGAAATCAAAACCAACTCAATCTGGTTACCTAAGTATGCGTACCCATACGCATACTGGCGGAAAGTTCACGTCAGTGAATTTCTGCTGAGTTTGGAAACCAAAACAAACTCAAATCCAGTTACTTAAGTACGCATACCCGTACGCATACTTAAGTGTGTTACTTTCTGAAATTGGTTTATTCGTGAACTTAAATTTATATAAACTAAGGAATGCATATTTGCAAACCATGGCTATAAAGTTCATGAATCGATTCGAGTGAATCAAAACCAATTTTGCTTCGATTGTGTCTTGTATACTTTTATGAGATCTATGCAATTGAACAACTCTTGAACTAGTTCATTTGAGTCATTTGAACTAGTTATGGTGAAGATGAATAAGGTTGATATGAAAGTGCTCATATGGCTAACCATTTGGTTAACTACTGTTAAACCAACGACTTGTACACGTTTAGGTACAGTTACACAAACCTAAATGACGTATATTTCATTTGTGTATAACAAGCTAAGTTCGATCTAACGGTTGAAAGATATTAGCTTGAATCTAATCAAGTTTTCATCTAACGGTGAATATTGAATGCTTTGTTACCAAGGTAACTTAGATTGCAAACCCTGATTTGGAGACTATATAAAGGAGAACTCTAGCAACTGGGAAAGTTAATCCCCACACCTCCTGTGTGATACTAGTTGTATAAGCTAGAGTCGATTCTCCTTTAACCTTAGGTTTCTACCGAGACCCTGTAGGTTAACGACTTGAAGACTTCATTGGGATTATGAAGCCAGACCCAACTATTTTCTCTGTAGTTGCGTGATCTGATCTTGCTGTTTCTATCGTATTGAATACAATTGTAAAATTGGCTCGAGATTAATTTCTCCGATATGCAAGATAGAAAAGTAATCACAAACATCTTCGTCTCATCGTTTGTGATTCCACAATATCTTGTTTCGCTAGTCGATTAAGATTATTGTGAGGTGATTGATAATTCTAGGCTGTTCTTCAGGAATATAAGTATGGTTATCGATTGGTTCTTGTTCACCTTGATTTATCAAAAGACGGAACAAAAACTTGTAGGTATTTCTATGGGAGACAGATTTATCTATTCTTGTAGACTTTTCTGTGTGAGACAGATTTGTTTATTAAAGTCTTCGACTTTGGGTCGTAGCAACTCGTAGTTGTAGGTTGGACCAGTTAAAGGAATCAAGTGCGTAGTATCCTGCTAGGATTAGAGACGTAAGGAGTGCAACTGTACCTTGGATCAGTGTGAGATTGATTGGGGTTTAACTACAGTCCAGATCGAAGTTAGTTTGTAGTAGGCTAGTGTCTGTAGCAGCTTAATACAATGTGTGTTCAATCTGGACTAGGTCCCGGGGGTTTTCTGTATTTGCGGTTTCCTCGTTAACAAAACTTCTGGTGTCTGTGTTATTTCTTATCCGCATTATATTTTGTTATATAATTGAAATATCACAGGTTGTGCGTTGAATCAATCAATTGGGAAATCCGACCTTTGGTTGTTGATTGAAATTGATTGATACTTGAACATTGGTATTTTGTACCGTTCAAGTTAATTTCTCTTGTATTCAATTAGACTCGCAGATTTCTATTTGCTTGAGTAAGGATTGAATCGAGAAATTGAGATATAACTCTTTGATATACTTTTGGTAAGATTGAGTCTGACTATTTAGTTGATTCTCTTAAAAGTATCTTGGAGTTAGTCCATACAGATTGCTAAGCGAATTATTGGGTGAGGTTGTTGTACCCCCACTTTTTCAATTGGTATCAGAGCAGGTAAACACCTTAAACCTAATAACTTTATGTTTGATTGATCCCTAAAGTATATCCCTATGGGAAATTTCGTTAGGAAACTTGCTCTTGACATCTGTAACGCATGCCAGAATTCCGTAAAGATTGTTCAAAGATTATTTATTAGACCTCTGGTCTCTTGTGATAATCCCATTTCATCTAAGACCTTGGAAAGCTTAGATAGTGAGGAACAATCTAAAGGAAAAATTAAAAGTTCTTCTAAGAAGGGTCTCTTGAAAAAACGCAGTCGAAGCTCAAGGATATGGAATCTCACTAGATTAACTCTTAATCATTATGAGGAATACTATCATAATGGATCGATTGACAAAGATCTATTTAGAGTATTTGAAAGCGTTTTCAAATTCTTAGTAAAGCTTAATTCCTTTGAGAATAAGAATAGTTCTGATAAAAGTTCGGTACCTATCAAATCATGCATTCATGATGTACGAACTAGATATATCTCCAACTCATGTGAAATTGATAAAAAGATTTCTTGTGAGTTCGGCATAGGTTCTAATCTTCAGAAAAAGTCTTTTCTTAGGTATAAGAAAAAGAATTCAAAACACTCTATTAATCCAGAGTATCATCTTTACTGTGATATTGTTCACAAAGATCAACCGGAAAATTTGCATGAGAATTTCTCTGCACATTTGGCCTCTTGATAACAAGACTGGCTTTACCCCATCTGTATATAACTTGATGTGGGGCAAGTAACGGTTGACATTGTTGTCTGGGTTAATTTATTTTGTAAATCTTTTTCTATTTCTTCCTTCCAAGGTCAACTAAAAGTTTTTTAGGCTCCCTACTATTCTTTTATTGCACTATACTGATCTCTTCCAGTGTGTGTACCTTGGATGGTAAACGATTTAAAAATCCTACTTTTCTTTTGTGAGTCACGGTTCGTGAACGGGTCCAAGCCCATTTGAGGCTACATAAGAAGCTGGTACACGTACCTTTCTTCTCCTTTGTAACGTCCGCGTACGTGAACTTTTCTAGGGTTCATGTATTTCCTCCATTAAAACATCTTTGGAGAACAAAAAATGAAAGGGTTTTCAAGAGACAAATCAAGCAAGTTCTTCATTCACCTTGTACCCTCATTTTCTAGGTTTTATGGGAAATTTCAAGGTTTCAAAAACTTTGGACGCATCTTCTTCTAGCATGACTCTTCCTCAATCTCAAGACTCTATTAGAATTAGATTTGTCAATGATTCTAGTATTATGATCTTTGAAAGGATTGCTTCTAGTGGTTTCATTCTTGAAAATAATTTGGATTTGTCTAGTGGTCATAAAGAAGAGTTGATTTGCTTTGAAAAGTTTAATCTTGGAAACATCTTTAATGGTCTTGGTGAAGGCTTTGACACTCTCACAAGGATTTTCTATGCCAACATTCATGATGTTGATCTTGAGAATATGGAATTCAAAACCATGATAAAAAGAGAAAAGTTTCTGTAGATAGAGAGTTGATATCAAGGATTACCAAAATTCCTTTGGGTAATTTTCGCCTCCCTAGACCAAGTGATGAAAGACCATCATATGAAGCCATCTCTCATGGTCTTTGTGGCAAGAGTGTTAATTGGAATGAAGGAAAGTTTCCTACAAATTATCTTAGTCTTGCTTTGATGTCCTTCGGAAAGCTTGGTATCTCTAATCTTCGTCCCTCCACAATTGAAAATTCTCGATGGAGTCGCGAGTTTGCGGAATTGGTATATTTCCTTGAATTGGGTACCCCAAGTCTCGACATTTGTGGGTTTATCATTTTTCAAATGATCTCGATGACTTAGCCCAACAAGAAGTTAGGCTTCCCTTGCTTAATTGAACAAATTTGTCAATCACTCTCATTTGCTCCAATTGGAAACTCTCTTGGAACTCCCAAACTTGTTCGCCCATGTACCTTTAAGCGTATGAAGGAGAATGTGTGTAAAAGACAAAGATGTGATTCCCTTGACATCACTTGTGATCCTACCACTTTGAGTCTTCTTCAATAAATTCACAAAGGCATGGTTAAGATCAATTCAAGGGTAAGGTGTGTGCAAGAACAATTGTGGTTGATTGCAACCAAGTTTCCTGAAATCAAGGAAGACATGGATATTATTCAAGGCTCTTGGCTGGTTTCAGAAGATGAAGATGATGAGTAATCTCTTTTACTCTTTTATGTCTAGTAAATCTTCTTATGAGAATTTTATTATTGTGTTTAGAAGAATAACTAGAGTTTGGAATAACCATTATTGTGATTACACATAGCTATGTCCAACGATTTTCATCTTCAATGTTTTTAGATTTATTTGTTTAAATTCTAAATTATTTTTGTTTGGAAGATGATTTTTGCAGTATTAATCTTTACGGTCTTATATATTGCAATTTGTTATGGGATATGTGTGTTTGCGTTCGCGAACTATGATTGTCCCATACGTTGTCAAAAGTTAAGTCTTTCGTATGTCGATATGCAAGTATTGATAAAAGAATGAATGAACTTTTGATAAATACAAAAGTTAAGCATTTTATGTCATTATGCAAATATTGATGGAAGAAAGGATGAGCTTTTGTTTACAAAGATTAAGTCTATTGTATGTCATTGTGCAAATAGTGATGGAAGATAGAATGAATCTTTGTCTATTCCGCAGTATTGATCTTCCCTGATCCATATCTTTTATGTACATACTGTGTGGCTCCGTAAGTTCTCTTATGTTGAGCATTTCCAATTGGATTAATCATGGGATCTCTTGTGGTTAATTTAGTTGAGTATTCCGGTTGAATTAATCATGGGTTCACTTGTGGTTAATTCAATTGAGTATTTTGGATACAATTTCATATTCTTATATGATTTGTTGTTGTCCAAAGAAATCCTTCTTTTTCTTGTGAAAGTAAGGTCTCTCTTGTTGTTCTTTCGGGAATGACATTATATGGGGGAGAGTTCTTATTTGAACTTGTGCTTTATTGCCAAATCTTTGTGGGGAGTGCGACTGTGGAATATTATAGGGGTTATCTTGTATCTTTATAAACTCCTTGATGAATGCATTTAGTTTCGGCTATATGATTGCATCTAAAAAGTTGATATGTGTTGTCTTTTGGTCATGAAATGTCTCTACGGAAATTTCATTAGGATCCCACTAGTTTTCGTACCTTTGCCAATTTTATTGACAAAAAGGGGGAGAATTAATGTGTAGTTCATACTACAAATACATATGGTTTTCGGATCATTATGTAAGGGGGAGTGGTTTCCATGTGAGATGGAGTATTGACTAAGGGGGAGTGATACATATCACCATAGTATTGTTGTCAAAGTTGTGATACAATTGAACTTTGATGCTGTGTAATAATACTATGACATTGTGTAACAATGATTGAGAGCTTTTGTTTTCTCATTGTTATGGCTACGGATTTTCAACAACGATGATGCTGAACTTACAACCTTTGGAATCATTGGAGAACTTGGAAGTGACGAAGATTTCGAGTAATGTTGAAGAACCAAGGAGATCATGCATGTGGAAGAGAAGCTGCAAAGTTTATTTTTTGTATTCCATATGTATTGATAGTTTTTTCACTAAAATTGATAAAGGGGGAGATTGTTAGAGCACTGCTCGGTCGAACTCGCAAGCGTTGCTATCTCAAGCTTGTTGTCAAGTTTAGTTGCCAAAACTATAAGTCTTGATTTCTAGTCTACTTATAGCTAAGTCTCGGACTATGATAGAAAGTGTAGTTGAGCTCTAGACTCCACGACGTTTATCATACAAAGACGAAGAACTACTTAAGGAACTGGTGGAACTTCATCGACTAAAAGGTATGTGGAGACTTGAACTTATCTATCACTCAAAAATTCTATCTACTCTATCTCCTATCTTGAGACAAAAGTCGTATTGCTATATAGACTTCAATTATACACATTTGCTATTTCAAGCCGAATTTATCTCGCTCTCGAAATATGTGTTGGCAAGCTTTTTCTTTTGCCAAGTTCATCTTTACAAGTGACGAAAGTCATGTTGATTATTTAAATATCTTGAAAATTGCTTTGATGAAAAATAGTGTGTGAATAACCTCTATTTAACATCCTCTAAGAATGTTTCAATGATTGAAATAAAGAGTTTAGAACATGTAACCATCTTTGGATATAAGCATTTAATGTGTTCGCGCATTAGTGTATAAGTCCAAAACCGGGAACCAAATGTATGCATACTTGTGTGTGTAATAAATGGTTGATGGAGACTGGGTAAGTATGCGTTCGGGTACGCATACTGGAGGAACTTCATGTCCGTGAATTTATGCTGAGTTTGGAAATATAAACCAACTCAATCCGGTTACCTAAGTATGCGTACCCGTACGCATACTGGCGGAAAGTTCACGTCCGTGAATTTTTGCTTAGTTTGGAAACCAAAACAAACTCAAATCCGGTTACTTAAGTACGCATACCTGTATACATACTTAAGTGTGTTACTTTCTAAAATTGGTTTATTTGTGAACTTAAATTTATATAAACTAAGGAATGCATATTTGCAAACAAAGTCTATAAAGTTCATGAATCGATTCGAGTGAATCAAAAGCAATTTTGCTTCGTTTGTGTCTTGTATACATCTATGAGATCTAAGCAATTGAACAACTCTTGAACTAGTTCATTTGAGTCATTTGAACTAGTTATGGTGAAGATGAATAAGGTTGATATGAAAGTGCTCATATGGCTAACCATTTGGTTAACTACTGTTTAATTAATGACTTGTACACGTTTAGGTACGGTTACACAAACCTAAATGACGTATGTTTCATTTGTGTATAACAAGCTAAGTTCGATCTAACGGTTGAAAGATATTAGCTTGAATCTAATCAGGTTTTCATCTAACGGTGAATATTGAATGCTTTGTTACAAAGGTAACTTAGATTGCAAACCCTGATTTGGAGACTATATAAAGGAGAACTCTAGCAACTGGGAAAGTTAATCCCCACACCTCCTGTGTGATACTAGTTATATAAGCTAGAGTCAATTTTCCTTTAACCTTAGGTTTCTACCGAGACCCTGTAGGTTAACGACTTGAAAACTTCATTGGGATTGTGAAGCCAGACCCAACTATTTTCTCTGTAGTTGCGTTATCTGATCTTTTTGTTTCTATCGTATTGAGTAAAATTGTAAAATTGGCTTGAGATTAATTTCTCCGATAGGAAAGATAGAAAAGTAATCACAAACATCTTCGTCTCATCGTTTGTGATTCCACAATATCTTGTTTCGCTAGTCGATTAAGATTATTGTGAGGTGATTCATAATTCTAGGCTGTTCTTCAGGAATATAAGTCTTGGTTATCGATTGGTTCCTGTTCACCTTGATTTATAAAAAGACGGAAAAAAAACTTGTAGGTATTTCTATGGGAGACAGATTTATCTATTCTTGTAGATTTTCTGTGCGAGACAGATTTGTTTATTAAAGTCTTCGACTTTGGGTCGTAGCAACTCTTAGTTGTGGGTGAGATCAGCTAAGGGAATCA
Source organism: Papaver atlanticum (assembly GCA_023531105.1). NCBI lineage: Eukaryota > Viridiplantae > Streptophyta > Magnoliopsida > Ranunculales > Papaveraceae > Papaver > Papaver atlanticum. The sequence goes on along the minus strand of JAJJMB010010308.1, from coordinate 2,453,464 downwards.
AGTGTGTAGTATCCTACTGGGATCAGAGACGTAAGGAGCGCAACTGTACCTTAGATCAGTGTGAAATTAATTGGGGTTCAACTACAGTCCAGACCGAAGTTAGTTTGTAGTAGGATAGTGTCTGTAGGGCTTAATACAGTGTGCATTCAATCTGGACTAGGTCCCGGGGTTTTCCTGCATTTGCGGTTTCCTCGTTAACAAAACTTCTGGTGTCTGTGTTATTTCTTTTCCGTATTATATTTTTTATATAATTAAAATATCACAGGTTGTGCGTTGAATCAATCAATTGGGAAATCCGACCTTTGGTTGTTGATTAAAATTGATTGATACTTGAACATTGGTCTTTGGTACCGTTCAAGTTAATTTCTCTTATATTCAATTTGACTCGCAGATTTCTATTTGCTTGAGTAAGGATTGAATCGAGAAATTGAGATATAACTCTTTGATATACTTTTGTTAAGATTGAGTCTGACTGTTTAGTTGATTCTCTTAAAAGTATCTTGGAGTCAGTCCATACAGATTGCTAAGCGAATTATTGGGTGAGGTTGTTGTACCCCCACTTTTTCATGTTATTCTCTTGGTTTGTTGGGATTTTTTGGTTGATTGCCAGTATGATATGCTGCCAGACGGTGCAAGCTCATAGAAAGTGGAACAAAAGGTGCTGAGCCATCTTTGATGTGGTGTTACATAATGGACATAGATTTGATGTATTGATGTGTCGTTCTGCTAGGATGGTAAATGTTGGTAATCCTTCTAAGATGACTTTCTATAATAAAAGCCTGATTTTTGGGGGGGCTTCCAAAGTCCAGATGGATTTGAACTGCATTGGGTTGGGTGCGTCGGTAGGGGGTATGGATTGTGGTGCGGTAGTGGTTGGTGGTGGGTTGTTGTTGCCGTGGTTGTCTGGAAAGGTTTGGCTATTATGGGTTTGTTGGTTGATGGGTAGGGGATTCATCGGGTGTTGGTTATTTTCGGGTTTGGTTTGATGGGCTATGAGGGTTTGGTAACCGGTTTTTGTGGAGTACTTTCCAGTAGTTGTGAATGGACAAATCATGGTGTCCGGTTGTGGGGTTTGTGGTAGGTGGATATTGGTAATGTTGTGGGTCGTTGATGGTTGAAACATGGTATGTATGAGTTCATGATTCCATGAGCTGTAGTAGGGGTGGATGAGATTGGAGACCATGATATTTGGTAGTGGTGGATGGATTGGTGTGTTGGTTTGTTGTGGTATCCAATTTCCTAACAATGGTGTGTTTTGGCCATTCCCAATTTTTGATAAGTGTTGATGGTGGATTTTCGACAAAGGTCAAAATTGTAAAATCATGCATGATACTGCATGTTTCTGACCCGGCTTCAGGAATGTATGTGACGATTACGATCCGTGAACCATTTCACGATCTCTGACTGAGCGAACATTCCTCTCAGAGCTACGATGAATATGTTTCTCGAAAGGCCTCTCAGCTGAGCGTTCGATGTTTCACACATTTCATCATCACCTCTACATAGAATCAAAATGATTGGGCGGCTCCTAGACATAATGTTTGTTAGAGAGCTTAACGCCTTCAGGACGTCACGCTGCTCGTTGTTCCCCGACTACGTAGAGAGACCGTGCATAGAATCTCTTGATGATTGGGAGGTTCCTAGACATAATGTTTGTTAGAGAGCTTAACGCCTTCAGGACGTCACGCTGCTCGTTGTTCCCTGACTATACACCCCCTCAGAACGAGTATGATGCTTCTATTATCTCATATCTCGATTCTGCAAATAGATTAATTCTAACGTGTCATTCATCAACTGAATTCCTAGAAAATAATCTATTTTATCTCATTACTCCGTTCTATGGCTGATCCTCAGCTGGATTCTATGGATTAGTAATAGATAACCATTTTATCTCATTACTTTGTTCCATGAATTCTCAGCTGAATTCTATGGATTAGTAATAGATACTCAATTAATTTTATTGCTCCTTTTCATGACTAATTCTCAGCTGAATTTCATGGATTGGTAATAAATATTCATTGATCGGACATCTGGGCCATCACCGAGTAAGCCCCGAAAATGGTGCGAGTTTGCTCAACAAATAATTCACAAACGAGCACTCGAACGCACGAACGAGCATTCAAGAATATAAACGAACGAGGAACCTATGCAATTAGGAAGGAAAATAATATTAAATAAAATAAACAAGAGGCGTGGGACCGGACCCACGGGCCGGCCGGTCATGCCGCCATGGCCGGTCCCCCTCTTCCATTATTTTATTTTATTTTAATTTATTATTTCCCTCATCTCATGAAGACTCCTTCATTTGAGCAAACTCCCTCGTTTGAGCAAAACTCTTAGTTTCTCCATACTTTCCATCAAACGATGAAAAAATAGTAAAAATAGGGAAAGGTGTCACGGGACCGGGCCACCTAGCGGCCGGCCAAGCCCTAGCCATGGCCGGTCCAAAACCTTGCAATTCCTTATTTTCTCATATTATTATTTCCTTCGTCTCACGAAACTCCATCGTTTGAGCGAAAACCCTAGTTTTTCAATATTTTCTCAAATATTGCTAAAACCATCAAAAGGCCAAAAAGTCAAATGGTCACATGACCGACTAGGCTACTCACGGCAAATATTAAAATATTATTATTTTAATATTCTCAAAATATTGGTCGCACAAGCAAAGTTCTACTTGCTCATTTGAGCAAAATCGAGAGTTTCAGTCAAGATCAAACTCTTCTGAAAATCCAAAATATTGCTCAAACGCGCACCAGAAAATACCAAAAACTCTCAGGACTGAGTCACAGGAAGCATGGTGACACGAGCATGCCACCTTGACCGACCAAGGTCGTCCCTTAGGCTTGCAAGGAGCCGGTCCCACACTCTTTCATAATTTTGACCTAAATATCTCTCAACAGTTCATATTGGGTCCAAACTCTCTCCAACCAACTTGGGATTTGTTCAATCGACCATCAGCTGGTCCCACGACCACCAAGAGCCGGTCCATGACCCCTTGGTCGGTCCCTCATCTCTCCATAACTAGGTTTTATTACCTGACGCTCAGACGAGCATTATTTTAAAAAATGATTAAACCAGCATTTGATCATCCTTTCACCAACCGGTCAACAAAGGACTTTGGTGCATGCTCACTCAAGCACCTGGGCGCTACATGGTTTGCCATCATCCTATGTAGCCGGTCCCTCCTTCACTCAGTGACTTATTTTCAGTAAATCATCAATAAATCAGCAATCGATCAAAATTAGGGTTTCGAACTGAATGCTCTGCAAATCATGATTCTGAGCAACTTCAAACACTAATAATTTTATGTTGATCTAGCAATCAACATCTTGATTAATTATATAATATTTGGTCCAGTTATCAATATTTTAATTAATATTTTATTTGGTCATGTTACCAATAATTCATCGAATGAGCAATATTTGCTCAAATGCTCGAATATTAATTCTACTATCAATATTCAATAATTCATCATACAAGCAATATTTGCTTAGACTATCATTTTGATTCAATTATCAACATTATTCATTCGAGAACTATACGTCCTAGCAGACATGTTCAATCCATGAATCCTAGAGCATTCGACAATCATGATCGACTGAACAATACTTAGACTCATCGTCTAATCAGTCAACAATTAACTAATTAAATACACGTATGCCTTGCAGACTCCACAAATCATGAGACATCAATCATGCCACATGGGGGGATATTAATTAGGGTTTTGGTCTGGCGGCCTACGGCACGTGTGTCCATCCACGATAAGAAATGTGAGTAAGTTGTGCAAGCAGTTGAGGGAGTTAACAAAGTAGTGGGTGGACAATCAACCAATCCTCTCACGTACGAGGAACTGGTGCAACCACGATTTCCCACTTCCCCACTCTTTCACTCAACCGTTACACTTACTGGAGATCAATGTGTCTACTATTCTGGCAATATAAATAAGTCTCTGAATCCATGATTGAGGAAGATAGACAACGTTCTTCTAAGAAGAATTCTGATCTGAGCAATCACTCTCAAGAATTCAATCAATTAACCAGAACTTATTAGAACTCAACAGTTCACAGAAACCTTAAACACATTCACAATCTTTGATCACCATTGATCTCACACACTTCTCAGCTTTCCTCCTATAGATCAACCCTCTTCCCTCTTTGTGACCAAATTGAATCTAGAACGGCCATTTCTTGGTTTAGGACGGAGTCCTACAGATTGATCTCTCGAACTCAAAGCACTCCCGTGCAGTGCATCTGTTTGAGGTTAGGCAGTTTGCTCGGTTGAGGAGCCTCCGTCCGCACGGTCGTCTCTCCACTTCCTGAAAAACCAGCAAATCGTTTTCCCCCATCAACAATAAGCAATGTTCCTGCAAAAAAACAACTAGGTTAGTTAAACTTTTCCACATGGGGATTGCAGTTTGCTTCGGTTTTGCTATTGGATGTGCCATGAATGGAGTATTGTTTAGGTATTTATCCCTTGCGATTATTTTCCAAATGGATTTGTCGTCTCCATGAACCTGCTAAACTTTCTTCAAGAGTAGTGCTTGGTTATGTTCATGACTGCGCTTGATGCCAGTGCCTTCCATGCTTCATGTCTTTGTCACCTTGTGCCATCCAATTGGGTGTAATTTCTTTGTGTTCCAAAAAAAATTCCTTGTGATTCTGTCTATCCGATTATGTATGTGAATTGGTAGAAGTTGGGTCTGCATCATATGGTTTGCCGCTGGGAGCAGCGAAGTTTTGATGAGTAGTTCTCTCCCGGCCTGATTTACACACTTTGAAATCCAACCCTTGGTTTTGATCTCCATCCGATTTAGTAGTTCCGTGAACATGTGTGCACTGTTGCGTCCTCTTTTGAAATGGACCCCCAAATACATTAGAGGGTGTTGGGCCGTTGGTTCTCGAAAAAACTTTGGAGCCCATTAATATCATTTGGGTGCAGCTTTGGGTGGTGGATAATTAAGGATTTATCCTTGTTGATATGTTGGCCTGCTAATGTTGAATAAGTTGTGAGTAGCTTTTGTAGTATGTTGCACGTCTCTGGCTCTGCTACGCATGTTAGTAACAAATCATCCACATACATTAGATGAACTAGAGGGGTGATAGTTGGGGAAATTTTGATTCCCTTGATGTTTCCTTGGTGCTGTTGATGGCCCAAATTGGATGAAAGGATTTCTGCACATATGATGAATAGGTATGGTGATAATAGGTCGCCTTGCCAGAGTCCCCTATTAGGCTTTATGTAGCCAAATGCCGCACCATTGATATTTATGGAGTATGTGACCGTGGTTACACACGTCATGATCAAGTCGATGAATCCTATCGGGAATCCGAGTTAGGACATGGCCATTTTGATGAAACCCCAGTCAAGGGAATCATAAGCATTCTTGATATCAAGCTTCATTGTAATTTTGGGGTGTTTTGTTACCGCCGAGGAACGTATGTTATGGAAAATTTCTGCAGCTACTGCAATGTTATCATGGATGGCTCTGTTTGGAACAAAAGCAGTTTGATATGGGATGATGATGAATTGTAGTATATGCCGGATTCTTTCAACTAAAATCTTTGCAATGATTTTATAAACCACGTTACATAGCCCAATGAGTCTGTAGCGATGGTTGGGTTGGGTTGGTGGATTTTGGGATGAGGGTTATATTGGTGTGGTTCATTGATGTTGCTAACTAATTTTGTTGAACGAAGAAAGTGTCTGTTTCAATAATTTGAGAACTAGTAGTATCCCACAGGAATTTGAAGAACTTACTAGTGAAGCCATCCGGTCCTGGCGCCTTTTCGGAGCCTATTGAGTGCAAGGCCATTTTGATTTATTTGGTTGTGACTCCCTCCATTAGCCTACTTCTGTGGTGCTCCGAAACTCGTAGCTGGATATACTCGAACAATTGCATATATATTGTGGTTGCTTAGGCCTGGTATTGTTGAGTGAAGTGTTGGACCAAAGTAACTGCAATGGCTTGTTGTGTGTCTACCCATTCACCTGCTTCCGTCTGTATCTGCCGGATTTGGTTTATTCGGCGGTGTATTGTTGCCTGGGTGTGAAAAAAGGTAGTGTTTAGATCTCCTTCCTTTAGCTTGTTAACATGGGATCTTTGTTTCCAAAAAAAAATTTGGCAGTGTGAGAGCATGAGGTGAGAATTTCGGGCCTCAAGTTCCTTTGTTAACCAATACTGGAGATTTGGGCTTATTGTCGTTGCACAGTTGAGTTGGACTTGCTGTATTTGTTTTTCCGCTTCACGTATTAGGTCCGGTAGGTGTCCAAAGGTGTGTGTTAGAGCATAGCTCGGTTGAACCCACCAAGCGTTGGTATGTCAAGTTTGGTTGTCATATTTTAGTGAATCAAAACTCATTTATAGAGTCGCTTGATTATTTACTAGAGTCAACTTCGTATAGGTTAGCTAGAAAGTTACTAGGATATGAGACTTACAAGTATTACGTGAAGACTTGAAGAATGTGAAGAAGTAAAGAACCACAACGACGACATCATCCTTCCACTTGAGGTTAGTGATATTTGACTTGAACTGTTTCATTCCTAACGTATCTTTTAAGTCGTGCATATTGAAAACATAACTGCAAAGATGTGAATGATTATACTCTAGTTAGACATAGTATTAAGGAATTACAATACGAATTATAACGTTTACCTTTTGAACTTCGTATATAAGACATCGACATAATCGTATGAATGCTATTGTGATTATGTATGGATATGGGTGAAGATTTCGTCCTAGGAAACAATGTTTTACATTCGTTTAAAGGAAGTACATTCATAAACTTTTTTTGTGAATCAAAAGGGAAATCGCTAGGCTTATTAGTATTGTTATTCATTGCAAATCTTTAGATTACCAATATGTGTGTTTAGTATAACCGCTCATAACTTGTTTATGTATCTTGGTAAAACTATTCACAATGCCTGACTTTTGTATTGGCATGACTTTTATTAGTGAAACCGATCTTAAGTAATCACCTGAGATGGTATGATTGATATGTTGTAATTGGTATGACCAACTCTAGACATTGGGGAACCGATCCCAGTAAGAGGTGCAACCGATCACAAGAGGGAATCGATCCTTGTAAGAGGTGCAACAATTTTTTATTAATTGGGGAACCGATCCTATGACTTGTGCAACCGAATACAAGTTAGATACCATAAATATGTGGTAACCTATCCTAGTACCTAGTCAACCAACTTTTGGTAACTAGCGTGACTAATCATAGTACCCACATGGAGGTAGAACCGAAACTTGTTTTGGTAGAACCGTTAAACCCATGATTGGTGATTTGATACGATAATCAATCACATAGTTCTTGGAAGTCAGATGAACCAATTCTAAACTTGTTTGGAAGTGTAGCAAATCGGTTCCAAGATTGTAAATATGAAAAAGGATTTACAAAGTAAAGATGTCGACATACTTTGAACATGTGCAGTAACTCTTACCTTTTATTGTTCAAAGATATTCCTTAATAGATAAAGGAGAATCCCGGATCGAAAATAAATTGAGAATCTTTTAATTAAGGTTTTTAATTTTATATTTGGAAAATAAAAATTAGTAATGTGCATTTACTAATTGGAGATTTTCTAGTGAGATTTCGGTCAACATTTGGACAAAGCATTTCCAGGAATTATGGAAACCGAATTTGGAATATATTGCATATCTTGAGAATATTTTCGGTTTTGGAAATTCCTTGGTGTCCAAACTTCCTTGGTCTATAAATATCAAAGTTTGCATTTCGAGCAAACTAATCCTCAGAGCCAGCAAAACTACCTAGTTGTGTGTGTTACTGGTGGAGCCGCCTATTCGGAGAGGAAAGTAACCTAATTAGGCGAAATCTCTTACGGCCGCTTAGTTTAAAGACTTCTTTGGGATTGAGAAGCTCTATTAGTACTGTTGGTGGGAAACTAGATAATTGCGGTTTATTATTAGTTTTCGATTGATTTGATTGACCAACGGTTGTTGAACTTTGATTGCACCTAGTTTGTTTATGCTTGAGAATCTTCTCTTCTGATATAAGATTCACTCAAACTAGATCGAAGTTTTGACGGGGATCTTGAGACTGTTTGTAGAACTAAAGACATCTTGTGATAATCCATTGTTAACAGACTTCGTTCTGTGTGTGATTGATCACAGGAGATTCAAGTTGATTGTGTGCAGGTGTTTATTGAAGATCTAAGAAGATTTAAAGACGAAGAAGATTTCTGATTTGGGTTCATAATCTTTGGTGTGCACAATACTTGTTTCGGGTAAAGAGGATCCAACTATAATCGGTTTATCTTTGTGATATATTGGATTGATTAGTTGAGTAGATCGGCATCAATACAATTCTTTGTGATTCAAAGTATTGATTGCAAAATCTTGACAATTACTTTGGTAGTTTTTATTGGATAGATCTAAGAACCTGACAAAGGACTTGTGCAACCGAATACAAGTTAGATACCATAAATATGTGGAACCGATCCTAGTACCTAGTCAACCAACTTTTGGTAACTAGCGTGACTAATCTTAGTACCCACATGGAGGTAGAACCGAAACTTGTTTTGGTAGAACCGTTAAACCCATGATTGGTGATTTGATATGATAATCAATCACATAGTTCTTGGAAGTCAGATGAACCAATTCTAAATTTATTTGGAAGTGTGGCAAATCGGTTCCAAGATTATAAATATGAAAAAGGATTTACAAAGTAAAGATGTCGACATACTTTGAACATTTGCAGTAACTCTTACCTTTTATTGTTCAAAGATATTCCTTAATAGCTAAAGGAGAATCCCGGATCGAAATAAATTGAGAATCTTTTAATTAAGGTTTTTAGTTTTTATATGCTTTTAATTTCAAGCAATTAAATGCATATCTTTAGAAAATAAAAATTAGTAATGTGCATTTACAAATTGGAGATTTTCTACTGAGATTTCGGTCAATATTTGGACAGAGCATTTCCAGGAATTATGAAAACCGATTTGGCGTTTATTGCATATCTTTGAGAATATTCGGTTTTGGAAATTCCTTGGTGTCCAAACTTCCTTGGTCTATAAATATTTAAGTTTGCATTTCAAGCAAACTAATCCTCAGATCCAGTAAAACCACCTAGTTGTGTTGTTACTAGTGGAGCCGTCTATTCGGAGAGGAAAGTACCCTAATTAGGCGAAATCTCTTACGACCGCCCGTTTTAAAGACTTCTTTGGGATTGGGAAGCTCTACGAGTACCGTTGGTGGGAAACTAGATAATTGCGGTTTATTATTAGTTTTCGATTGATTTGAGTGACTAACGTTTGTTGAACTTTGATTGCACCTAGTTTGTTTATGCTTGAGAATCTTCTCTTCTGATATAAGATTCACTCAAACTAGATCGAAGTGTCGACGGGGATCTTTAGACTATTTGTAAATGTAAAGACGTCTTGTGATAATCCATTGTTAACAGACTCCGTTCTGTGTGTGATTGATCACAAGAGATTCAAGTTGTTTGTGTGCAGGTGTTTATTGAAGATCTAAGAAGATTTCTTATTTGAGTTCATAATCTTTGGTGTGCACAAAACTTGATCGGCTGGGGATCCAACTATAATCGGTTTATCTTTTTGATAACCTTGATTGATTAGTTGAGTAGATCGGCATCAATATAATTCTTTGTGATTAAGAGTATTGATTGCATAAGTCTAGACAATTACTTTGATAGTTGTTGAGAGACAGATCTAAGAACCTGACAAAGGAGTTTATTGGGATAAATGGAAGAGCCTTTTGTCAAACTCATATCACGTTGTTTGAAAAGAATTGTTACCGAACAGATTTGTTGTTCTTTCACTGTTTGGAATACGAACCAAAGGAATTGTTCCAAGTGCGTGACTTATTACAAGTTGGAGGCACAGGGATACTGAGGGAACTAGGTGAACTATAGGTTTAGTTGTTTGGTCTCAACTATACGAAGTTGGTTTAGATTTTGTATAGCGGCTTAATTCTGAGAGTATTCAATTCTGGACTAGGTCCCGGGGTTTTTCTGCATTTGCGGTTTCCTCGTTAACAAAATCTTGTTGTGTCTTTTACTTTTCTATTTCCGCAACTATAATTGTTTTATTATAATTAGAAGTAAAATACACAAACGTTAATTCTTATTTACTTGATAGCAATCCTATTGTGTTTGGTTAAGCCTGAACCTATTACCAAGTAAACATACTTTGTTGTTGTATTGTCTCGATCTTGTATCCATAGTCAATCACATAAGTTATCTTGTTGTCGTATTGTCTCGATCTCGTATCCGTAGACGATCACACGAATTGTGAACCGATTAGTTGTATTGTCTCGACTCAGTCCATAGACAATCACTTTCGGAGAAAGGACTTATAGGTGGAAAAGTTTTAGATTGAGGTATATTTGGGTACCCTCGTCTTTTCAGTGTGTTTACTCCAGAGTTGCAATGTATCAGTTGTGAAAAAGTGGGGGTACAACAACCTCACCCAATAATTCGCTTAGCAATCTGTATGGACTAACCCCAATATACTTTTAAGAGAATCAACTAGACAGTCAGACTCAATCTTAATAAAAAGTATATCAAAGAGTTATATCTCAATTTATCAATTCAATACTTACTCAAGCAAATAGAAATCTGCGAGTCTAATTGAATACAAGAGAAATTAACTTGAACGGTACCAAAGACCAATGTTCAAGTATCAATCAATTTTAATCAACAACCAAAGGTTGGATTTACCAATTGATCGATTCAACGCAAAACCTGTGATATTTCAATTATATAACAAAATATAATGCGGAAAAGATATAACACAGACACCAGAAGTTTTGTTAACGAGGAAACCGCAAATGCAGAAAACCCCCGGGACCTAGTCCAAATTGAACACACACTGTATTAAGCCGCTACAGACATTAGCCTACTACAAACTAACTTCGGTCTGGACTGTAGTTGAACCCCAATCAATATCACACTGATCAAAGGTATAGTTGCGCTCCTTACGTCTCTGATCCCAGCAGGATAGTACGCACTTGATTCCCTTAGATGATCTCACCCACAACTAAGAGTTGCTACGACCCAAAGTCGAAGACTTTAATAAACAAATCTGTATCACACAGAAAAGTCTACAGGAATAGATAAATCTGTCTCCCACAGAAATACCTACGAGTTTTGTTCCGTCTTTTGATAAATCAAGGTGAACAGGAACACATCGATAACCCGGACTTATATTCCCGAAGAGCAGCCTAGAATTATCCATCACCTCACAATAATCTTAATCGACTAGCGAAACAAGATATTGCGGAATCACAAACGATGAGACAAAGAGGTTTGTGACTTCTTTTCTATCTTTCCTATCGGAGAAATTAATCTCAAGCCAATCTTACGATTGCATTCAATCACGATAGAAACAGCAAGATCAGATCACGCAACTACATAGAAAATAGTTGGGTATGGCTTCACAATCCCAATGAAGTCTTCAAGTCGTTAACCTACAGGGTCTCGGTAGAAACCTAAGGTTAAAGGAGAATCGACTCTAGCTTATACAACTATTATCACACAGGAGGTGTGGGGATTAGGTTTCCCAGTTGCTAGAGTTCTCCTTTATATAGTCTCTAAATCAGGGTTTGCAATCTAAGTTACCTTGGTAACAAAGCATTCAATATTCATTGTTAGATGAAAACCTGATTAGATTCAAGCTAATATCTTTCAACCATTATATCGAACTTTGCTTGTTATACACAAATAAAATGCACGTTCATTTAGGTTTGTGTAACCGTACCTAAACGTGTACACCTAGTTGGTTCAACAGTAGTTAACCAAATGGTTAGCCATATGAGCACTTTCATATCAACTATATTCATCTTCACCATAACTAGTTCAAAGACTCAAAAGAACTAGTTAGAGAGTTGTTCAATTGCTTAGATCGCATAGAAGTATACAAGACACAATCGAAGCAAAAACAATTTTTATTCACTCGAATCGATTCATGAACTTTATAGCCACGATTTTAAAATATGCATTCCTTAGTTTATATAAGTTTAAGTTCACGAATAAACCGTTTTTAGAAAATAACCCACTCAAGTACGCATACTGGTACGCATAATTAAGTACCCTGATTGAGTTTGTTTTCAGGTCACAAACTCCAGCAGAAATTCACGGGATGTGAACTTCCGGAAGTACGGGGACTTTAGTTCCGGTTATCCTGAGCAGCAAAGTACGCATACTTTGGTTCAAGGATTTTGGACTTACACTCGTATGAGTTCACATACAATGTTTATATCCATTCAAGGTTATATATTATAAACTCTCATTTCAATCATTAAAACATTCTTAGAGGATGTTAAATAAAGGTTATTCACAAAGTATTTTTCATCAAAGCGATTTTCAAGATATTGAAATAATCAACATGACTTTCGTCACTTGTAAAGATGAACTTGGCCAAAGCGAAAGCTTACCAACACATATTTCGAGAAATAGATAAGCGAGATAAACTCAGCTAGAAATATCAAATGTGTATAATCGAAGTCTATATAGCAATACGACTTTTGTCTCAAGATAGGAGATAGAGTAGATAGACTTTTTGAGTGATAGATAAGTTCAAGTCTCCACATACCTTTTAGTCGATGAAGTTCCACCAATTCCTTGAGTAGGTCTTCGTCTTTGTATGATGAACGCCGTGGAGTCTAGAGCTCAACTACAATTTCTATCCTAGTCCGAGACTTAGCTATAAGTAGACTAGAAATCAAGACTTATAGTTTTGGCAACTAAACTTGACAAACAAGCTTGAGATAGCAACACTTGCGAGTTCGACCGAGCAGTGCTCTAACAAGTTGTACTCGTCATTTTTTTGAGTAGGTTGATTGGTGGTGACGGATTGAATGACTCATTCCATGCATTTGAGGCAACATGTCGAAAGTGAGGGTGTAGAAGCCATAGATGCTCCACTCGAAAATGTTTTTGGTTTGGTCGGGGGATGGCTTTTTCTTTGAGCAGACAGGTGCATGGTCGAAAGAGATGCGTGGCAAATGTTGGACGAGTATCTTAATTCATTCAAATATAGGCGGGAACCAACTTACCACGATAATTTTAGGAGTTTTACATGTTCTGCCATAAATCCTGAAAAATCTAAATATACACAGCTTCGACAAATGATTATGTATATATATCTTACTCATTCTTCTTATTTCACTTATTAGCAGTTTCAACCTCGCATCAGCTTGGTGAATATTAGTAACCTCCTGGTCAAAATGAATGTGGTTTCGAATGGACTACATGATCCAAATATTTATTGAAACCCAAGGTAGTTGTTTGGCCTGCGAGCTACTTTTATAATTATGAATAATAACAAATAAATCTCGAACAGATGATTCTCTTAGGAAAATATTGAATATATTACCAATCCAATACCATAACGTGGATGCATAGGAACATTCAAAGAACATATGTTGTTGCATTTTTTAGCAACATGGACTATCAAAAAAGTCACAGCACAAAGTAGTACTCACTTTTAAGAAAAGAACTCCGTCATCAGTAGCAACTCGATTGTGCAGCAGCTTCCAAATGATACTAGCTCTACTACGAGGGACTTTAACGTTCCACAAATTCGAGAAGTAATTATCAATATGCCTTCGAGGTTTGCATAAATCAAAGGCGTCTTTCGTGATGATCAAACCTGAGGTACTATGGGGCTAAACCATTGTCTTGAGTATGCACAATAAAAGGTACGTCATTAATATATTGTTATATAATATCGCGTAGTTTAGGCATATCATTAGGGATTAACCATTTTCCATCGACTGTAAAATCTTCGACGTTGTTATATATGTTAATCGTATCAATCTCCATATAATTATCAATATGCGAACCCAAAGACACATACTAATTGTCACGTCAAAAATCTATTTTTGAACCATCTCGCACTAGCCAAAAAATGTTGTCCTGTATACGATTCCATTGTAGATGAATACCTAGCCAAATTGAAGATATCTAATACGAACCTCTGGATAAGAACCTCCCTTTTATAAAATTGCAGCAATAAGAATTGCCTGTCATGATTCGCCATGTAGTTTTCAAGAGATAAGCACGGTTCAGACTAACCAAAGGTTAAATATTCAACCCACCTTCCACAAGGGCAAGCAAAGTTTGTCCCAAGCAACCGTCATATGATGCGCAATATTAATATCACCATGCCAAATAACAATTTTCATCCAATTTTCTGAGAGGATGAATATATGCTTCAGACCATTCATACACGTGAAATTTATATAATGAAGAGCTAACTATAATAGAATTAACTAGTTCTACTCTACCCATCATGGAGAGAAACTTGCCCTTCCAGGTAGCGAATTTTAGTTTAATTATATCTATTATCGATTGATTATTCATCTTTCTAGTTTTACCCTAAAATATAGGAACACCCAAATAACGAAATAGAAAATAACCCATAGGAATACCGTAGTTAGCAACAATGATGCTAGCTCGAGAAGGTATAGATTTGTTGGAAAATAACGTGCACTTTTGCGATGCTAATTATTTGACCAGAGCAAGCGCCATACTCCATAAAAAGAGCCATTAGATTGCTAACATCAAGTTTAGTACCTCTACAGAATACCATTATATCATCAACATATAAAATATGACAGGATGAAATAGTACCCCTAGGAAGGGAGAGAGGATGAATCATACATTGCTCAAGAAAATGAGTTATCCCCATGCTAAGAACATCTTTGCTAAGATAGAATAAAATGGGGGAGAGAGGATCCCCTTGGCGAACTCCCTTTGTACAACTAAAGTATCCCATAAGATTCTCATATATGACAATGGAAAGCTTAGCTGAGTTAACAATAGTTTGGAAAATCTATGCTCGTAGCTGCAAAGTCAGAAATTCAGTTATGATGATATGGGGCGTAGAGATCTCTCGAGATAGGTCGAAGGGGAGGTTATGTCTTACCCAGAAAGCATACCTTGAGAAGATTGTACGTCTCTTTGGAATACAAAGCGATATTTAAGTTGTTAGTATTCCATTACCGCTTACAGTTAAGTTATCAAGTCAATTCTGTCCTACTACATTTGAGGTGAACGAGTTTATATTAAAGATCCCCTATGATAACGTGTAGGTTTTTTGACGTATTCTATGGTTTGTACTCGTCCAAATATCGCTCAAGCAGTTAGTTTAGTTAGTCGTTATATGGATAATCCTGGAAGAGCACATTGGTTCACGATTAAGGGAATTTTGAGATATCGTCAAGGAACCTTGGATGTTGATTTAGTGTATGAGAAGGAGGCAAGTTTTGAGGTCTCTGGATTTGTTGATTCATATTATGCATGTGATATAGATAATGTAGCACCCCCCAGTTCTGAACCAGGGTCAAACCCATATATAGATCCTAACTCGAAGCGTTACGGGTCAGAACGAAACTATTGCATATATTTCTTATAATTTATTCATTACACAAAACATAATTGAACTTTTATATAATTTGAATGGAAACATATGAATTCGCTAATCATCTTTAACAACGTTTTCGACAAACATGTTAGAACATTGCTCGGTCAAACTCACAAGTGTTGTTATATCAAGCTTGTTGTCAAATTTAGTTGTCAAAACTATATCTTGATTTGGTATGCATAATAGTCTAATTAGTTATGCGACATCGTCTCAAATGATAAAAAAAAAAGTGAATATAACTTGAGATATGGGTGGTTCAGTCTTCACTTACCTTTTGTTGATGAAGTTCTCCAAAAGCTTCGGTTGATCTTCGCTTTCAAATGGTAGAACACAATGATGACTGATGTGATCCACTATTTCTCAACTATATTTCTATCCTAGTCCAAGACTTAACTAATTGTAGACTAGAAATCAAGACATAGTTTTGACAACTAAATTTGACAACAAGCTTGAGATAGCAACACTTGTGAGTTCGACCGAGCAATGCTTTAACAATATATTCAATAATATAGTGTTGGAGACATATTTAAATGACATGGAAGGGAATTGATGTTCTTACAAAGATATTTTATGCCAACATCCATGATGTGAATCTTGATTCACTAAGCTTTGAAACAAAAATTGGAAAGAAAATCATTGAAGTTGATAAGGAATTGCTGGCTAGTCTTACAAATCTATATATGTGTAATTTCTCTCTTCCTAGACCAGCATAGAAAAAAAAAATTGGCATTAAATATAGGATAACCGACATTGTATTAAATTTTTTACTGTTCCGGTTGTTTTAATTTTCAAACATGTACAACAAAAACCGGTATTGAACATGAAAAGTCAACAATACCGACTGTCATAAAATTCAAGCTAGGGAATTTCTGCATTGCCTGCATTAAAATAAAAATTCAAACAGAAAACCGACTGTTAAGAAAGTCGACATGACATTCGATCATAAATCCATGATGACTTAGTACATGAAAAATCTTGTAATAATAACCATCACTGATGGTATTGTATTCAACTTGAATACTGATAACACCAATAGAAGCAACTTGCATGGCATTCATCTAGAAATCAATTCCGACCATTACTACCAGCATCGTCTTCATCATTGATTCAATACCAGCAACAGATTGTAACTAAAAAATTTCAAATGAGTTTAAGGATTCTAACATATTCCCTCTATGTTAAATCAATAAGGATATTTGATAAACAATTGGGAATCACTTATATTCTCAACGGAGCCATTTGACCATGAAGTTGATCATTCAGATTTTCTTGTTTAACAATAATTCGATGAAACTTATCTTGGAGTAATTGTTTTGATTTTCATTTAGCCACTACTCCGACTTTGAGATCAGGTTTAGGTACATGAGTTTGTTTACGTCGAGATATTTTTATGGAAGTAAATATAATGTGACCCTAGATTCCTAGTTAGCAATTAGCCGAATGACAAGAAAAAGATCTGTAAGAACGCGATTACAAATCGACTATAGAAAAAAGCAATTCCGATCAAGTATCCGAGATTCAGAAGAAAAATAAAAACGGAAATACGTGTTTAATACATTTTTGCATATACTGATTAGGCATCTAAAATTCAGCATATAAATATATAGATTTTTAGCTTATTTATGATTATTAATACATGCAGAAATTGATTTCATCAATAACCTTCTTGATTACAGTGTTGGAACAATTGTTGAATTATGCATTCACAACAAAGAAAATCAAACACGAAACAAATATTATGGCTGATTCGCGGACTAGGTCGCTCTCTTAAAGACGTTTTGCGACTTTGCCCAAAATTGTGTAAGCAGTTTATCGTTGTCGCGTTGTCCCTGGGATAAAATAACCAAGTTCAATCTCTTACACAATCACTCTTGCACGATGAGAGGATGTGAAACTTCTACATTTTCATTCGTGCTCAAAACAAATGATGCTCAACTATTGTTTTGTTTTTCCAACCAAATTTTTGATTTATAGTCAAGAGTTTCAACATGTTTAACGAAAATGTTATTATGGTGAAGTTAATACTAGTAAAAACCACAAAATATGTAGCGGTCAAAATTAATCATACCAAAATTAAATTTTATTTTACGAAAGCCTTAATTGTTATCAAAAACATTTTTATTGGTAATTTAATTTGAGTTTTAAAGCTTATAATACTAACACATAGTCGACTTTGTCAACATTGCCGCTCTGTTTTCATGGTGCAATGATATTGAGTTATCAATATCTTCATCTGAAAAATCAGGATCAACAAGATCATCTCCAGAGTTGTCAACACTTTCACTTTTATGAGTTTTAGTGTTTTTCAGTGCCTTGAACGAAATATCCTTTCCGGCTTTGGATTGCAGTTCATGATCAAATATTTTCAACATTCCAAAAAGAATATTCCTGGAAAGAGTTTCAAGGTTATTCCCTTGCATGATGACATGTTTCTTAGACTCGTATCTTGCTGGTAAAGATCGTAGAATTTTCACCACAATGTCCTTTTGGGGAATGGTCTTCCCTATCGCATAAGATGCATTAATAATTCTAGACACTTTTTGATTAAATTCATCAAACGAATCTTCATCGACATACGAAGATTTTCCCAGTCAGAATTTAGGTTTTGAAGCCTAGCTTCTTTCTCTGAGGTATCTCCTTCAAATACGGTTTCTAAGATATCCCAAGCATCTTTAGACTTAGTGCAAGAAGTCACATGGTGCTGAAGATCTTGGCTTATGGCGTGGCCCGTCTGAATTATGCTTTGAAACACTTATCTCGGATTCATTATATTGTATTAATGGCTTTGCAACAGTGGCTCCGTCTACAACAACGGTTGTTACATTGTACCCAATAACTACAAGTTTCCATGTCTCAAAGTCACGGTCTTGTAAAAAGGAACGTATAGCAATTTTCCACCATAAGTAATTTGTGTCATCAAATGCTGGTGGTATGTTTATCGAGATTGCACTCCTGTCCATATAGTAAGACTACTTAAAACACAGACTTATTATGTCTTAGCGTGTTTGCCTGCTCTGATACCAATCGAAAATGCGGGGGTAACAAAATACACCACTATTTTTTTAGGAAATATGTATGGACAAACTCAATACAACTCCGAGAGTTAAACTCAATCAAGGAATAGTATCTTAGAGCTATCTCTTTCTCTCTCTTGTGATTAGAACGTTTACAGAAACAAATCCGTGAACCTGATCATAAAGAGATAACTTGGATGGTACCAAAGACCAATATCCAAGAATCAATCAAGTCGTATCCAACAAACTAGGTCGGATGTATCTACTATGATTGATCAACGCATAACCTGTGATATTTCAATTATAAAGATAAACAATATAATGCGGAAAAAGAAATAACACAGACACCATAAATTTTGTAAACGAGGAAACCGTAAATGCAGAAAAACCCCGGGACCTAGTCCAGATTGAACATCAAACTGTATTAAGTCGCTACAGACACTAGCCTACTACCAATTAACTTTGGACTGGAATGTAGTTGAGCCCTAAAAGGTTTCCCACCGATTAAGGTACAATCACGCTCTTTACGCCCCTTGAATCCCAGCAGGACTCCGACCAATTGATTCCCTTAGCTGACGTCACACCAACTAAGAGTTGCTTCAAATCAATTGAAGACTTTAAACCAAATCTTCCTCCCACAGATTAAGCATATATATGATTTCCTTTTACAATCAAATAGTATGATCAGAGGTTGTTAGAGCACTGCTCGGTCGAACTCGTAAGCTTTGCTATCTCAAGCTTGTTGTCAAGTTTAATTGCCAAAACTATAAGTCTTGATTTCTAGTCTACTTATAGCTAAGTCTCGGATTAGGATAGAAAGTGTAGTTGAGCATTAGACTTCACGACGTTCATCGATTGAAGGCGAAGAACTACTAAGGGGAGCTTGTGGAACTTCATCAACAAAAGGTTTGTGGAGACTTGAACTCATCTATCACTCAAAAGTCTATCTACTCTATCTCTTATTTGAGACAAAAGTCGTATAACTATATAGACTTCAATTATACACATTTGATATTTCGAGCTGAGTTTAACTCGCTTACATATATCTCGAAATATGTGTTGGTAAGCTTTCGCTTTAACCAAGTTCATCTTATATTCTTGACGAAAGTCAAAAGATGATCATGTGAAAATCGCCTGGTAACATCTTACATGATTTGTGTGAGACAGTCATTTGATGTAGACTCAGAATGTTTCGTATTGATCATTCGATCACTTGAAAATTGCTTTGAAGCTAATAGTTTGTGCGAGACAGCTATTGTTGTCTTCCGAGAATGTTTCAATGATTGAAATGCGAGTTTATAACAATTGGATATAAGCATAGTATGCGTACTTGCATATATGTAATCCAAGTCCGGGAACCATGGTATGTATACCCATATGCGTACTGCTTGGTTTGGTGAAGTCCGGGTACCAAGTACACATACCGGTACGCGTACTGGCGTGAGGTTCAGGTCTGGGAATTTCTGTTGAGTTTGGAAGGTATGCGTACCAGTTCGCGTACTGGCGAAACCCAAACTTAGTCCGACCACTATGGTATGCGTACCCGTTTGCATACCTAGTGGATAATGTTCAAAAATCGGTTTGTTCATGAACTAATACATTTATAGATTAAGGAATGCAATCTTTTGCAAACCGTGGCTATAATGTTCATGACTTGATTCGAGTGAATCAAAATCAATTTTGCTTCAATTATGTCTTGTATACTTCTATGAGAATATAAACAATTGAACAACTCTAGAACTAGTTTCATTTGAGTCATTTGAACTAGTTATGGTTAAGATGAATAAGGTTGATATGAAAGTGTTCATATGGCTAACCTCGGTTAACTATTATTGAGCCAACAAGGTGCACACGTTTAGGTACGGTTACTCATATCTAAATGAAGTCACTTTTCATTTGTGTGCAACAAGCTAAGTTCGATCTAACGGTTGAAAGATATTATCTTAAGTCTAATCAGGTTTTCATCTAACGGTGAATATTGAATGCTTTGTTACCAAGGCAACATTGATTGCAAACCCTGATTCGAAGACTATATAAAGGAGAACTCTAGCAACTGGGAAACCTAATCCCCACACCTTCTGTGTGATACTAGTTGCGACTAGAGTCGATTCTCCTTTAACCTTAAGTTTTTCACGAAACCCTGTAGGTTAACGACTTAAAGTCTTCATTGGGATTGTGAAGCCAGACCCAACTATTTTCTCTGTCGTTGCGTGTTCTGATCTTGTTGTTTTCTATCGTGATTGAGTACTATCTTCTCTAAGATTTGCTCGAGATTTAATCTCCGATAGGGAAGATAAAAAGTAGTCACAAACATCTTCGTCTCATCATTTGTGATTCCACAATATCTTGTTTCGCTACCATACGATTAAGATTATTATGAGGTGATTGATATTTCTAGGATGTTCTTCGGGAATAGAAGTTCGGTATATCAATTAGTTCCTGTTCACCTTGATTTATTAAAATACGGAACAAAACTCATAGGTTTATCTGTGGGAAACATATTTATCCATACAATGGACTTTTCTGTGTGAGACAGATTTGTTTATCAAGTCTTCGACTTTAGGTCGTAGCAACTCATAGTTGTGGGTGAGATCAGCTAAGGGAATCAAGTGCGTAGAGTCCTGCTGGGATTCAGAGACGTAAGGAGCGAAACTGTACCTTGATCAGTGTGAGATTGTTTAGGGCTCAACTACATTCCAGTCCGAAGTTAACTTGGAGTAGGCTAGTGTCTGTAGAGGCTTAAAAAAGTGTGGTGTTCAAATCTGGACTAGGTCCCGGGGTTTTTCTGCATTTGTGGTTTCCTCGTTAACAAAATTTCTGGTGTCTATGTTATTTCTTTTCCGCATTATATTTATTTCTATAATTAAAATATCACAGGTTGTGCGTAGTTCAATCAATTAGAGAATCAAACCTTTGGTTGTTGATTATATTGATTGACACTTGAACATTGGTCTTTGGTAACGTTCAAGTTTTTTCACATAATAATCAGGCTCACGGATTTCTATCTGTTTGATTTGCTGATTACATTGTAAAACAGAGATACAACTCTTGGATATATTTCCATTGATTGAGTCTGACTGTCTAGTTGATTCTCTTGGAATTGTATTGGAGTTGTCCATACAGATTTCTAAGAGAAATATTGGGTGTGGTTGTTAGACCCCCGATTTTTCAAAGGTGTGGAAATAGATAGCAATAGACAAAGTCTAGCTAACCTCAAAATCCGAACTTATGCAACCCGAAGTGCAGCCTAGATTATTATTCACCTCACAAGTATAAAACCTATGGAATTGCAAAGTTTGAGACGAAGAGAACTTTGTGATTTCTATCAATCTTATTCAAGTGATAAATCAACAATCGAACAAGATCAGGATATACAAGTTATTAAGGAAGGATAACTGGACGTGGCTTCAAGAATCCCTATAAAGACTTTGTAATCGCTAAACCCTAAAAGGATTAGGAAGAAGACGACTCTAGATACAACTAGGACACACCAAAAAGTAGTGTTGGGATTCAAAGATCCCAGTTGCTTGAAATTCCCCTTTTATAAACATTCAAAGCATAAGTTACTTTAGGTTTAAGTTAAGATAGCTTTGGAACCAAGCAAACAATATCCACCATTAGATGAATCTTTGAATCTGATTCACATAAACAAGATATACACTCTGGTTAGGTAAAACCGTAAACGAACTATGTACAAAGACCATGTTCAACATGGTTAGCCGAAACTAGCCGGTTTGAACCTAAAAGCTTAATTTTTATTTTTATGAACACATAAAACATAAACTCTTAGTCGCAAACATGTGATCAAATAAGTCTAGTGTTTTAGAGAAGTAATCAAATGCTAATTATCTCGTAGAAATAATTTAAACGCACTTGAAAATATAATCGACATGGTTAGTAGGTGTACAAGGTACAAATACCATTGTCGTTTGTGAATCGGTTCAGTCACAGTACCCGTACCTATTTGTAAATATTTAAACAAACCGAGTTCTAGAGTTAACTTAATTTTTTAAGTTTGCGTACTGATAGACGCATTTATGTGTCTATTTTCATCTCTATTGTGTATATTGTTAGTACCCATTTTTGTACTAATCTTGGTATTTTATCCCTTTGTAGGTGTTTTTGGAGAAATAGGCTTTTGCGGCAAAATTAGTTCGAAAAGTTGTTAAAGGCACCTGGGAGGACATTTGCTATTCGGACTCTCACTTTGGATAAGGGGTAACCCATTTCCAAGCAGCTACTAAACACAGACCAGGACTGGATAGGGGGAGGTCACTTTCTTCTCAAAATTTCAAAACAAAAAAAAGGCGGGAAAATGTTTACAGCTTCCTGTGAACTTTCCTGGTTTGATTTCAACGAGTTTTTCTCGGGATTTCTTCACAGTTTTGGATAGGGATCAATCTTGTACGACAAAACAGGGTTGGTAACGCTAATTGAATCGAGAAAAGAGGAGTTTTACACGTGATATATCTTCGACAGGGAGTATTTATATTTTCAGATGTTTTCGGTTTATAAAAGAAGTATGGGAGGATTCTACGCTAAGATTGCAATGTATTGAGTCCTTATTCAGTCTACTGGAGAGTTTGGAAAACCAAGTTGACGCGTAGAGAAGATTAAACAGGGAAGAAAAATCCCGTAACTTGCGGAGAAAAGAAAAACGAGAATATTTGTGGATTAACTCGAGAGATTTTGGGTCTGGTGGCTATATATAGGTTAATTCGAGTCATAAAAAGGATGAAGACCTTAGGGGAAAGTTTAGAGCCTTAGAGAAGCCAGAAAAATCATTAGAAGAAGATCGGGTTTCTGCTGCTGCCGGAGAAGACGAAGAACACAGAACAACGGAAAAAGAAAGTCGCAGAAACTGTGACCGTAACTTTCAAATTCTATACCCTTTGTAACAATTTTTCCAACAGTTAGCTTCAGTTCGCAACAGTTTCTTCTGTAATAGTAGGTTCTGTAACAATTATATTAGTTACAGAATCCGCTGCTTAGCACGTACCGGTTTGGAAACCTTAAGAATGTTACCGGTTCTGGAGTTCACATAACTAAATCTGTTTGCGTACCGATTTGGAAACGCTGCCGAGTTTAGGAACACAGAACTGCTTCCGTTTGCGTACCAGTTTGGAAACAGATCTGGTTCCGTAACCACAGTTCAAAAATGGTTTGCATACAAGTATGCATATCGATCCGGTTCACGAGTCAAACAGATTTTCATATGATATACATAAGAATATGCATACTTGTACCACTAATCTGTTAGTCGATATATATATATAGTTACTCCATTGCTGTACAATTGTACATGTAATATGGGTTCAGACATATAACAGTTTTCCCAGTTTGTAAGATACCACTGTCTTGTATCCGAATAAATAGTAGTTCTATATTTCTCTAAGTCGATTCGAAATATTCCTGAATAACATCAATGACACATATCACTGTTCCAGGCTATTCTCGAACGATAAAACTTGAATTCCGAACAATAAATTGTCCTTAACCGAAATTCATCAAGTATGAACAAATGTTCATTAAGCTTAGTCATTATATTTCGAGAATTAATTATCAAGACAAAATTGACTCAAAATTCTTGTCTATGCATAATAGTCTAATTAGTTATGCGATATCGTCTCAAATGATAGAAAAGTGAATATAACTTGAGAATAGGTGGTTTATTCTTCACTTACCTTTTGTTGATGAAGCTCTCCAAAAGCTTCGGTTGATCTTCGCCTTCAAACGGTAGAACGCAATGATGACTGTTGTGATCCACTAGTTCTAACCTACATTTATATCCTTGTCCGAGACTTAACTAATTGTAGACTAGAAATCAAGATATAGTTTTGAAAACTAAATTTGACAACAAGTTTGAGATAGCAACACTTGTGAGTTCGACCGAGCAATGCTCTAACAATATTTTCAATAATATAGTCTTGGAGACATATTTGAATGACATGGAAGGGAATTGATGTTCTTACAAAGATATTTTATGCCAACATCCATGATGTGAATATTGAATCATGGATCTTTAAAATTAAAATCGGAGAGAAAATCATTGAAGTTGATAAGGAATTGTTGGCTAGTCTTACAAATCTATATATGGGTAATTTCTCTCTTTCTGGACCAGCATAGGAAAAAATTGGCATTAAATAAAGGACAACCGATATTGTATTAATAAATTTACTATGCCGGTTATTTTAATTTTCAAACATGTACAACAAAAACCGGTATTAAACATGAAAAGTCAACAATGCCGACTGTCATAAAATTCAAACTAGAGAATTTCTGCATTGTCAGCATTGAAATAAGAATTCAAACACAAAACCGACTGTTAAGAAAGTCGGCATGACATTCGATCATAAATCCATGAAGACTTAGTACATGAAAAATCTTGTAATAATAACCATCACCGATGGTATTGTATTCAGCTTGAATACAGATAACACCAATAGAAACAACCTGCGTGGCATTCATCTAGAAATCAATTCCGACAATTATTGCCAACATCGTTTCATCATTGATTTTACCGGCAATTGATTGTAACTGAAAATTTTCAAATGAGTTTAAGGATTCTAACATATTCCCTCTATGTTAATTCAATAAGAATATCTAATAAATAATTGAGAATCACTTATCTTCTCAACAGAGCCATTTGACTGAGAAGTTGATCGTTTAAATCTTCTTGTTCAACAATAATTCGATGAAACTTATCTTGGAGTAATTTTTTTGATTTTGATTGAGCCGCTAGTCCGACTTTGAGATCAGGTTTAGGTACATGAGTTTGTTTATGTCGAGATATTTTTATGGAAGTAAATATAATGTGATCCTAGATTCCTAGTTAGCAATTAGCCGAATGACAAGAAAAAGATCTGTGAGAACGCGATTACAAATCGGCTATATAAAAAAGCGATTTCGATCAAGTATCCGAGATTCAGAAGAAAAAAAACGGAAATACGTGTTTAATGAATTTTTGCATATACTGATTAGGCATTTAAAATTCCACATATAAATATATAGTTTTTTATCTTATTTATTATTATTAATACATGCAGCAATTGATTTCATCAATAACCTTCTTGATCACAGTGTTGGAACAATTATTGAATTATGCATTCACAACAAAGAAAATCAAACACGAAAAAATATTATGGCTGATTTGCGGACTAGGTTGCTCTCTTACGTTTTGCGACTTTGCCCAAAATTGTGTAAGCAGTTCATCGTTGTCACGTCGTTGTAAGCAGTTCATCGGGATAAAACAACCGAGTTCAATCTCTTACACAATCACTCTTGCACGATGAGAAGATGTGAAACTTCTACACTTCCATTCGTGCTCAAAACAAATGATGCTCAAATATTGTTTTCTTTCGCAAAACTCTTTTTCTTAATTGTTTTCTTTCACAAAAATCTTTTTTTTTCTTGAAAACCAAAACATAAAAGAAAACTCAACTATTGTTTGTTCTTCCAACCAAAATTTTGATTTATAGTCGAGAGTTTCAACATGTATAACGAAAATGTTATTATAGTGAAGTTAACACCAGTAAAAACCACAAAATATGTAGCGGTCAAAATTAATCATAACAAAATTATATTTTCTTTTACGAAAGCCTTAATTGCTATCAAAAACATTTTTATTGGTAATTTAATTTGAGTTTTAAAACATATAATCCTAACACATAGTCGACTTCGTCAACATCGCCACTCTGTTTTCATGGTGCATTTTTTTTTTTTTTTTGAAGCAATCATGGTGCATCTTGATTGTGGTACAACACGAAATCATGATTGTTATCTTCTACTTAATTGTAATGTGGTTAATTTATTTCGTGAACCTAATCAAAATTAGAGAAAGTCGCGGATAATTGGTTTGCTCCGGAAAGAAAACGCATCAGGCGGAATTGCAAATAGATTACAATTTTGTGCTGGAATGCGCAGTTTATAAGTACGCGACAAAAATTTGGCAAAAATGTGCAAGCTAACTAGGAATGTGATAGACTCTTATGTTATTTGCTACAGAGGTGACTATAAATTTTAAAAGGTGGTCTACCTATAGATACCCCGGCCATCTCGCATAAATACAACCCCTTTGATCATTTACAATACACAGGTATATCAAAAAAGTTGGGCACACCGATTAACCATTTTTCATGAAAATGATGTTGCTGCTATTGGCTTGACTGGGATGAGGAAGCAAAGTCTTTGTTGCTGTCGGGAAGATGTGTTCTCTTATTTGCTCTAGCTTAGTTTACCGAAACTAGAGCTTTGATTTGTCCTTTAAATGTAGTATTATTTTCATTTGATGAAGACTGCCTTTGTTGCTTTCATCAATCAATTAGAAAGCACTAGTTTTCTCTCGATTTCATGAATATCCTTCATGATTTGCCAATATTATTCACAAAAATCTAAGCGAACAACTTAGACAGTATGCATTAAAGATACCTATGCATTATAAAACTCGAACAGTTCTCGCGGACATTTGTATATGCAAAGTGGAAACTCCAAATTTGGAAGTCAGTTAATACAATATGGGATCTTTTCAAGCATAAACTTGGAGATACTAATATTCCTAATAAGATTATAGAATCGATCTTATTTGAAAATGACATTGCTGAAGATCAACTGCAATTTGCAAAATGCGAGTCGGAGTCACACTCAATGCAAAACATCAATTGAGAAGTCTCCATCAGTTATCGTATGGAAAATCGGAGTATCTGACAATGCGATGACTATGGTCGAGTGTACGTAATTGTGATTTTTAAACATCGATTTAAAGCCATAATGCATATTTAAAGACATATAATCTGCCCATACCGCGACTACTTTTATAGTGGTCATTCCAAGGTCATCGGGCTATTTTATTTTAACGTGAATCAGTACTAACTCTGCTAAGTTAATCAACGGTTTAGCCAGAACTTTGTTATTAGGAGGACAAATACAACCCATGATTAATAACAACACTGTATACGGCCGCCTGAAATTTTTTAGTGCTTTTTTCAAATGTTTCTACATAACATACATTTAAGATACTGCACAAGTTGCAAATGCTTTGAGATTTGACGCAATCACTTATATTATCTAGGTATGTTACGATAATTTGTCAAATCTTGGGGGGACAATTATGCAAAATCCATAATTTCCAAGCCTAATTTGGCAACTTCTAAAATTTTAGGGAGGACAGTTGTCCTCCCTAGTCTCCATTCAGCTCCGCCACTGGGTTTAAGTCTTCCTCCAAAGAGCTTAAAAAATATGTAAATGGTGGTAGTTGAAAGTGGTCCTAAGACTCAAAACTTACACCCATCCGGCACTGCTATTATAAGCAACATCATATCTGTAACAACATCCAATATAGAGAATGCCCAGCTTAATTAACATTATACGTCAACCGTATCTACTTATGTATAGATGAATCTGGTTCTAATAGGACATATACGTCGGTTTGCTATCTCATGGTTTTGTCATAGTCTCTTCAGGACACAAGAAAAGAAGGCAAAAATGGGAAACATACCGTGTAAGATTGCGAAATTGTGGAATGTGTATGCACTAAGACAGAGACTAGAGGAGTGTCTCCACTAAAACCAAGGCCAAATGGAAAGTTGTGTAAAGTAAAGTCACTTAATTTGGTCGGATATTTGTCCTTTATAAACAAGCCTCTTTAAGTGCGATTTAGGTAGGTAACTGAAAACAATATCCACTGCATTTTTCTTTTCTTTCATTTTTCTTGGTGAAAAAAGCTTCTTAGCTTTTCGTGGGGGGTTGTTAAGAGCTTTAGACTTTATTTGAACCACATTAATTAGCAAAGTATGATTATAGAAATTTGAAGTACTTACACTTAATGCTTTGATCAATTCGTTACCATAAAAAAAACATTCCCTAAGATCGCATAGTTATAATGGGGTTATAGTGGATGAAGATTATTTTGTGTTATATGAACTAGTAGTGCCCGTGCTATGCATTTGGCATTTTTTTTGTTTTAA
Organism: Papaver atlanticum; assembly: GCA_023531105.1. Lineage (NCBI taxonomy): Eukaryota > Viridiplantae > Streptophyta > Magnoliopsida > Ranunculales > Papaveraceae > Papaver > Papaver atlanticum. The sequence goes on along the minus strand of JAJJMB010010308.1, from coordinate 2,425,077 downwards.
TCAAAATTTTGAATTGATGTGCGTGAGACTTCGTCCCTCCCCGCGACGATACATTTTTGAGTTGGTGTCACCCAGTTGCGTCTCAATGCATTAAATAGGAATCCTATTATTGGGACTTGAATCGTTTGGGATTTGGGGGATTCATAGGATATCTAACATCCTATGTGTGGATAAGGGGGACCTAATCCATATGAAAGGTCTAATTTACCCTTACCCTATAACTAAATTATAATTTAATTTTTAATTAAAAAAAATTAATCTTTTCCTTTTCTTCTTCTTCTCTTCTCCTTCACTCCATCATGGTTTGTTTCATCATGATAAAAATGATGATCATGATTTCATCATGATGAAAATGATGATCATTAAAAAAACTTAAATCTATTATTCTTCTCTCTTCTTCTTCTTCTTCTTCTTCTTCTCCATCACATCGTGATTCTTCATCGCATCGTGACGAAGATGATGATCATAAAAAAATAAAATCTATTACTTTTCTTCCTTTCTTCTTCTCCATCGCGTAGAGATGATAAAAAAAGCAAAACTAAGAAAACCCACCATTTATTTTTGCTTTTAATTGGCTAAACAATCCGATTCGATTAATTTGAGTTAAAAAAAAACAGTTTCTGAAAATGTATACGACTGAGAATTCATACTTTCCCAACCGTGAATCCTGTATTTCGGTTGGGAAAATACAGGTTTCCCAACCGTGAACCCTGAACCTACCTATATGGTTCAGAAAATAAGAACTCCCAACCGTTAAAGAGTGTCTACGGCTAGATTTTCCTAGCCGTAAGCAATTCTGACAATCACAACAACAAAAAATACAAACAGAGGTCTAATTTCGGTTAGGTATTCCCCGCCGAAAACACATATTTTCGACTAGGTTTCCCAGCCGTAACCTGAACTTTCAGCTTGGAAAACCTAGCCGTAACTGTTTCTGGTACTCAAAAAAAAAAAATTGGCTAGGAGTTCTTAGTTTTTCCAAGAAGAAGAAAAGAGAGAAGAATAATAGATTTGCTTTTTTAATGATCATCATCTTTCATCATGATGGAACTAAGAAGAATAGGAGAAGAATAAGAAAAGATTAATTTCTTTTTTTTAATACATAGTTAAATTATGATTAATCTTAACCTATAGCCTAACCGTTATTAGTTTAGTTAATCACCATATTTAACACTAATCAAATTGGGGGTATTTTAGCCATTATAGAAAATGATGGATAAGGGGCTATAAAAATTACTACTAATGACCTAAAACAGCCCCCCAAAACCCAGTTGGGGTGAAGCCCCAATAATAGGATTCTTAAATAGGTGGAGAAAAGATATGAAATATGTGCGGATTTTATTTTTTTATTCCTTTTATTTTCGCAGAAAATAAGTGTTTTTTCTTCCCCTTTATGTATTGGAAAAAGAGTCCTAACATATTAAGTACTCGACTTCCAAATTGAGTTTAGATTTCCATAAAATTCTAAACACGGTAAGTTAAGTTTCCCTTTTCCGTTAAATTACGTTAAGATATTTTTTAAGCAAAATTTTGTATTGGAATTTTTTTTTTGTGGTTTGACAGAAGTATTGTCCTCCTTAGACGGCGTTACTAACATACAGTTAAGTTTTTGGTGTAAGGAAATTAATTAGATTAAAACTCTCACGGAAGTGTTGTCCACCTTCTTTTTTGTTGACGGCGTTACTAATGGACGGTTAAATATTTGAGTAAACAAAGTGTAACCCAATTTTTAAGACCAATAGAGTTATGCCAAGTGTCCTAACCTAATCTACATTAGAAAATGCCTATTTCGACCAATAGGAAGCGAAGGTTTCATCACCATTCAACGTGAGAGCTTATTTTATCAAGGCCTTAGAGGGAAAGATTTTAGTAACCTCGTACACGCTAACTCTGTGATAACTTTGTAGAAGTGATTTTAACTTTTTTACTCATATCACAACAACCTCTTAATGTGGAAAACTTTTCTTTTTCTTTTAATCTGAAAACATTAGGAAGATTTTTAATAAAAGAGGAATAACAATGGAAAGCCGACGATGACGAAGAGGAAGATGACTCTGTACGTCCATACATCCACTAAGCTAATGACATAGTTAATTAACCCCAAATCTGTACGTGGATAACCTTGTTAGATCGATAAGACAAGAAACATCTAATAACCACTCTGTATTGGTTTATCAGTACCTATATTATTAAAATAAAATAAAATAAAACAAATATCGGTTTATCTCCGGAGAATCATGCACATACGCAACATTCTTAATCTATTATATTGTGTCAATTTTTAAGTAGTCCTAATCAAATCTCAAACACTGTTTTAGAACCAATCCCATTAAACACTGTTTTAAACTATAAAATTTCCACGACCGTTGTAGTTAATTGTTTTCTTGATTGATACATTTTGATTTGATAATCTTCAATTGTACGTACTCCAGAGTTGATTGGAGGGCTAAATAAATTATGATACGATTATCTTCTTCATCATCTAAATAAATCGAGTTCTATCGAATCTATAGATGTCTAAATGATAATAATGATTTTATTTGGAAACTTCATATGTAGTTTCTTTCGACTCCTGCGTGGACGCATCAAAATTATTCAAATATATCATGTTGTATCATAACGTACGTAAAATAAACATAAAAAAGAGAGCACCACTTGGGGAACATGTGGATACATCTAAATCCCATCGATGCCACTACAAATTTTTTTGCAAGGAATGTCGAAATCGAATAAAGCAAATCCACACTGAGAAATTAAAGAAAAAAACAATTCCATATGCACTGAAAGATGCAAATATTGGGTAGGTGTGGATCAGTGCTTTGCTTGCTTTTCTCATTAGTAAAGAGGGAAAGTGAGACATTAATCATCACCTTATGAAACAGATTTGATCATTTTCAGAAGATTTCATTGGAGCACTTGGCATGATTGATCGGGGCGGGGGTATGGATTTCAACTCAGTGTCGATATTCATGCAAATGGTGCATTCTGGTGGAAGGATACAGATGTTAACATCCAAGTCAAGATTTGTTATTTACTGCAGTTATTTTTTACAGTAATAACTAGCCAATTTTACATGATCCTTTTTCACTTGAAAATCGAGAAGAACTCTCTGTTATGAGAATATTCGCACAACTATCACTAGTATATTTTAGATTTTCAAAACGAGAAAGTTGAAGGAAGTGGGGATTGCAGATTGAATCCCTTATTGTTTTCCTAAAACCTTTAATCATTTACGTTTTTCTCCTTTTCTTTAGGCTGGGGCACATAGATTAAGTGCTTGCAAGTTGGAAACTTGGAATCTGATCCTGCTAACTGTGAAAAAAACGGTTCGTTTAAGAGTGTGCGCTGTGTGCCTATTTAAATCTAAGATGAGTGTTGATGGTGGCTTTTCGATAAGGGCTAAAATCATAAAATCATGATATTACATGTTTCTGACCCGTTTTCAGGAACGCATGTGACGATTCATATTTTACGATCCGTGAACCGTTTCACGATTTCTGATTGAGTTCCTCTCAGAGCCATGATGAATATGTTTCTCGAAAGGCCTCCCACTAGCTGAGCGTTCGATGCTACACATTTCATCGTGACCTCTATGTAGAATAATAGAATTGGGCGGTCCTCCTACATAATTGTTTGTTGAGAGGGCTTAACGCCTTCAGGACGTCGGCGATACTCGTTGTTCCCTGACTACATGGAGAGACCCACCTCTACATAGAAGAACGATTGGGCGGTCCTCCTACATAATTGTTTGTTGAGAGGGCTTAACGCCTTCAGGACGTCGGCGACACTCGCTGTTCCCTGACTATGTAGAGAGACCGTGTATAGATTCAGGCGGCTCTCCTACATAATTGTTTGTTGAGGGGGCTAAACGCCTTCAGGACACCAACGCTGCACGTTGTTCCCTGACTATTCACCTTTCAGAACGAGTATGATGCTTCAACTATCTCATATCTCGATTCTACAATAGATTAATTCTACCGTGACATTCGCCAATGAATTCCTAGAAAATAATCTATTATATCTCATTACTCCGTTCCATGGCTATCCCCGGCTGATTCCATGGATTAGTAATAGATAACCATCTTATCTCATTACTCCGTTCTTTGAATTCCCCGGCTGGATTCATGGATTAGTAATAGATACACAATTCATTTATTACTCCGTTTCATGAGTCATTCTCCACTGAATTTCATGAATTAGTAATAAATATCCGGGCATCTGGACTATCACCGAGTAAGCCCCAATAAAATGGTGCTTCAACAATGATGCATGAACGAGCACCCAAATGCACGAACGAGCATTCAAAAATATGGACAAATGAGGAATCCTACACAAAACAGGAGAGAGAAAAGAATGATAAAAAATAATAAAAGAGACGCCTAGGGACCAGGCCCACCGGCCGGCCGGTCATGCCACCGTGGCCGGTCCCCCACGCCTCTTCCCTTTATTTTTCTTATTTTCTTATTTTCATGAACTCATGAAAATTCCTTCATTCGAGCAACTTTCCTTGTTTGAGCAAAACTCACGGTTTCTCCATATTTTCACGGTTTCATGAAAAAATAATAAAATAGGGAAAGGTGTTGCGGGACCGGGCTACCTAGCCGGCCGGCCATGGCTCATGCCCTAGCCATGGCCGGTCCCACACCTTACATCCCTTGTTTTCATAATTATTATTTCCCTCATCTCATGAAATCCTCCGTTTGAGCAAAAATCATGGTTTCATCATATTTTCTCAAATATCGCTCAAACCATGAAAAAAGCCAAAAAGTCAAATGGTCACATGACCGACTAGACTACTCACGTCAAATATTAAAATATTATTATTTTAATATTCTCGAAATTTTGATCAAACGAGCAAAGTTCTACTTGCTCATTCGAGCAAAAATCAAGAATTTCAGTCAACGATCAAACTCTTCTGAAAATCCAAAATATTGCTCAAACGCACATCAGAAAATACCAAAACTCTCAGGATTGAGATGCGGGCATTATGGTGACACGGGCATGCTTCCTTGACCGACCAAGACCGGTCCTAAGGCTTGCAAGGAGCCGGTCTCACACATCTTCATGATTTTGACCTAATTTGCTCAATTGCTCATATTGGGTCCAAACTCTTTTCAACCAACTTGGAATTTGCTCAAATGACAACCAGCTGGTCCCACGACCACCAAGGGCCGGTCTCATGCCCTCTTGGTCGGTCCCTCACTTCTCCATAATTAGGTTTTATCACCTAACGCTCGCACAAGCATTATTCTAATAAATGATCAACACCAGCGTTTGATCATTCTTTCACCAACCGGTCAACTAAGAACCCTGGTGCACGCTCACTCGAGCACTTGGGCACCACATGGTCGTCCATCATCCCATGTGGTCGGTCCCTCCCTCACTCATGACCTATTTTCAGCAATTCATCAATTGACGAACAATTGATCAAAAATTAGGGTTTCGAACAAACGCTCCACAAATCATAATTTGAGCAAGTTCAAACACTAATAATTTTATGTTGATCTAGTAATCGACATCCAGATTAATTATATAATATTTGGTAGACTACCAATATTTTAATTAATATTTTATTGGGTCACGTTACCAATAATTCATCGAATTGAGCAATACTTGCTCAGTTGTTAGAATATTGATCCAACTATCAATATTCAGCAATTTATCGAATTGAGCAATACTTGCTCAGTTGCTCGAATATTGATCCAACTATCAACATTCAGTAATTTATCGAATTGAGCAATACTTGCTCAGTTGCTCGAATATTGATCTAACTCAATATTCAACAATTCATCGAATTTACAATATTTGCTAATATCAACACAAGAAATATACATCTGACATGTTTAATACATGAATCACTGAGCATTCGTCACTCATGCTCAATTCAACAAAACTTAGACTCACTGTCTAAGTCAACGACTGACTGATCAAATACACGTCTGCTTTGCAGACTCCACGTTCGTGAGACATCAATCACGTCACATGAGGGGATATAACTTAGGGTTTTGGTCTGGCGGCCTACGGCACGTGTGTTCATCCACGATGAGAAATGTGAGTAAGTCGTGCAAACGGTTGAAGGAGTTAGCAAAGTAGTGGGTGGACGGTTAACCAAGTCTCCACACGACCTGGAACTGGTTTCACCACGATTTCCCACGTTCCCACTCTTTCACTCAAGAAACCGTCACACTTACTGGGATCAATGTGTTCACTATTCTGACAATATAAATAAGTCGCTGAATCCATGATTGAAAAGACAGAAAAATCCACGAGATATTGAATAGACAATCCATCGTCTAACCAAGAATCATCGTGTGAAGAACACTCTCTCAATCATTCGAACTTATTCATCATTTGCAAAAACCTTCAACACATCCACAATCCTTGATCATCATTAATCCCACAATTCTCGGCTTCCCTCCTACAGATCAACCCATCTCCCTCTTTGTGACCGAATTGACTCTGGAACGGCCATTGACTTAGTTTAGGCCGGAGTCCTACAGATTGATCTCTCGAACTCAAAGCACTCCCGTGCAGTGCATCTGTGTGAAGTTAGGCAGTTTGCTCGGTTGAGGAACCTCGTCCGATCGGTCGTCTCTTCACTTTCCTAAAAAACCAGCAAATCGTTTTTCCCCATCTACACTTAGATTACTACAAAGTTTAAGAAAAGCTAATACTATAAATCATTTCAGAATATTCCTAGACCCTCTTTAGTTCCCCTGCCAATGGAATTATGAGAACAATAATGAGTGTTTTTTTATTTGAAAATGAAGCGAATGGCAAATATTAAAACCAAGTCGATATCGGTATTGTTATTACTAGCTGGATATACGAAAGATGATTGTAGTTCAATCGGATGTAAAACAAAAAACTGGTTTCTGCCTAAACATGATTTATCGTTAGCTTAACTTAAAGTTAAAGCAAAGTGGAAGAATTTCAAAAGTACTAAAGATGAGCCAGGGAAGGGAGATAACCAAATAGCTAACCTCCAGAAACACTAACAATGATCTAAAAGGGCAAAGGAATGACAGGCAGGTACAGAGTCCTACTTGCATGCGCTATAATTCCCCATCTTAGACTTGTAATGGGGATTTGTCAATACTCCATATATTGGGCAGTCTGGATTCTGGAATATTCTTTTCTAGGATGGGATGATTATCTAATCTATCATGGCGAGGAAATATATCCTGATCATGAAATTAACCATCTGGATGATCACTTCTATATGATATCTATACAAAATCATCCAATTATATGGTTTCAAAAGTATAACCATGTCTTATCCACAAAGAACACACTGGTAGTCATTACAGTACATGGTAATTTATGACCCATCAGTAGGAAATAATTTAAAAGAATCTAAACAGTGAAGAGCATAAGAGTATATTCTGGTCCATTTCTGGATAAACCTATCGTAGCCTTGACGGGAAAGAAATGCTAAAGTAACCTAAAAGTTTGGATGATCATTTAGAAATGAATTTTTCTTTCCATTCTTAATTTTGTCTTTTGAGACCATTACTCATTTACTCAAGGAGTCAAGGTCAGCTCAGCTTACAGTTACCACTGCACAGGTGGTTATTTCCTTGTTTACTGCACAGGTGGTTATTTCCTTGTTTTCAATATCTCATTTGAGCTCTGTAACTTAGTGTCTGGCGATCCACAATCACCCAAATTTGAAATTGCTTGCTAACTCAAACAAAAGTCTTAGAGTAACTTATTAGAATCACGAACAAAATTTACTATGAAAACCTGTAGTCTAGGTATGAGCTTTACTGTACCCCATTTGCAATAGCAGCACGCACATTAGCATCTGAGCTGAAATGGGAATTAGAGTTTCTCCCACACATTTTCCACACGGCTATAGAGCCACTTTCCTTTTGTTTTCTTTTCAAAACCTGGGTCAGTCACTCCTAGCGCTGCTAGCACTTGGAATAGTTATAAGGAAGCTAAAAAACATAGGGGTATATTCGATTTTTTTTTAAAAAAAGGGCAGAAAGCAATATGGGATTTTACATATTAACTAGGGGCATTTAGGGAATAATAAAAAACATGACCGTAAATATATAGACGTACTCTTCTCAATACTCTCTTACCTCTGCTAACTGATCCTCTTTGTTTGTCCGTGAAAATCTCCAAATCTTCTTAATACAAAAAAAAAAGACACCTTCTTCATACACTTTCCCCTTTCAAATCTGGAAAAACCGAACCCTAAAATCAACAACTCAAGGAAACAAAATCTTTGAAATTTCTCTATTTTAGGTTTTCTGATTATCAACATTTTCATTCCAAATTTTTGGTATTTTCTTGATTATACAGACTAGATTTTGTTTGAATACTAAGTGTGGAAGAAAGAATTGTGAATTAGGGTTTGTTGGTTTTGAATTGAGTTTTTCGAGTATGAGGTTGATCGGTGGAGAAGAACATAAAAGTAATGAACAACCTGAGAATGAAAATGAAAGTAATAATGAACAGGAGGAGTTTACATTAGGATTAGGGTTACCTCATCAATCTACGAGACTTGTTGTTGGATATGCTTTAACTTCCAAGAAAACCAAGAGTTTTTTACAACCAAAGCTTGAGAATCTGGCTAGGTAATCCCTCTAACTCTATTCTCCATTCAATTTCTTTTAATTTTCTTCACTCATGCACACTCAGTCTCACTCATATACCCACTTTTGTTTTTTGTGCCCAGAAATGTTGGGGAAGATTAAATCTTTCGTTTAAACTATGGGTTTCAATTAGAGATTTGATTAATTGTAATTCTTTCTAATAGTTTTCTTTTTTTTGGTTCTTTGAATGGGCACAATTTGGGTTACTTGTATATTGTTGTATAACCAAATATAGTTTAGTTTTTTAATACAAAAGAACAAAAAGTATATTTCGAGACATTTTCTGACACAAAGATTAGATTTTGCTCCATGGGTTTGGGTTTTTGATTCTGAGTATTGTGATTTGTAAATCTTAGAAACCCCACAAGATTGAATTTATGCTGCCAGTTGTGGCAATTGTTTTTTTTTTCTTCTTTTTTTTGACTTATCCTTCCTCACGTGGTATTGTTGTGAGTTGATTACTGTGATGGAATCTGCAATTCATGAATTGGGAATATTCTCATATTCTTGGTATATATGCTCATGAGATTAGAATAGAGATTAAAAGTCAAATTTGGATTATATCTTGTTATTGTTGTTTCAAATAGATTGGTTATTTCTCTCTTCTTGTTTCATTCTTAATCTACTAGTTGTTAATGTTGTATTTGAGAGTTGTATGGTCACTTGTTCGATTGCGGTATGACATGTAACTAATTGTTAGAATGAAAGTGATTGCCATTTGCTTTTCATCTACTATTTTGAAAGACTGTTGCTGTCTTTATACATCTCTTTCAATCTTCTTTACACAGTATATGCCTTTATTGTTGTGGAAAATCTTAACGTTAACTGTAGCAAAGGAACATAGAATACGACGTCAAGAATAGTCGTTTCTGTTGGTTTTATTCGATTATTTTCTTGTACGATATATCTATATATGGATTTCTCCCTGTGCGGAAAAACTAGTTTCGCTTGAAGGTGATATTGGGTGGTCGTATAGAGTGTTGTGAATTATTATCTCATGGATAAGATTTCATGATTTTGAATGGGCTGAAATTTTTGTGAAGATGAGAAGAATGTTGACCTGTGATAAAATAGAGCTTGATTCATGCCTACGGGCATTTTGTATCGTCTGAAACGGTTCAAGCATACATGGAAACTAGTCAAAGGATACTCTATCACTTCTCACAGGAGTATCTCTTCATTGTATATCGTCTGCACGAATAAGCTGGCAACTGCAGAAATATTTGGTGTTGCCTATATGCTGGATTTATTGTAAATATTGAGAATCTAGTCAGCAAACCTACCCTTAACGAGGTGTTTGCATATGCGTTAATGGAGCTCTCATTCTGTTACCCGAAATTTTAATGTTGTCTATAGTTCTGCACTTCCCTTTTTTTTCCTCTTCTTGTAATTCTGATAACTACAACATGTGATATATTGCATGAAACAGGAACAAAGGTATAGTCTTTGTTGCAATTGACCAAAGCAGGCCACTTTCAGATCAAGGTCCCTTTGACGTTATTTTGCACAAGGTGAGCGGATTGGTGCTTATTCATCAAATACAGTTCTGTTGTTTCAATTTCAATGAAATGTTTGAAATGACTTTCTCATGTAGAGGTCTAGTCAGACGATCTTGTATGTGTTCTGATATGGTGTGCCATCTTTTTCAGCTGTTTGGAAAGCAGTGGCGTCAAATTCTTGAGGTTAGTTTCCTGATGCTCACATGTTGTCCTTATCATTTACTTCTGAACGAAAGTTGGTCATGTTTAGTCATTCTATTTGTATGGTAAACCTTTTTTTTTTTTTTTTTTTAAATTTCCTCGATTATGTCATGAGTAAGTTATGTTGGTGATCATACATGCAGTGACAAGGATTGGTCAATAGCATGAAACATATGTCTTCTAACATAATTTGCAGAGTTCTCTTTCCTCTGCAATGAATCATGATCAGATAGTTGAGGTTGGAGCCTCGAGATTTCTGAATGAGGATTTTATCTTACCTGCTAGTATAGTTAACCTCTTCATGCGTTCACTAAGTAATTCTGTGACTTGGAACTATATGATAACCTCTGAATTAAGTATTTAAGGGTTGGTTTTTATAAGATACGCAGATGATGTTCAGTTATACCTTTTTAGATTTGTATGTGTTAAAAAATTTGAATTTGATGTCAGTTTTACTTATGATCTTCTTTTATGAGCTTACATGGTGAAATTTCTTACTTTTTCAGTCATTTTAAACCGAAGGATTTTTGTTTCATGTACGTGGTTACAAAAGCAAAATATTGAATCAGCCACATCCTTAATTTTCTAGTCTGTTCTAATGATGCATGAGATCATCATGGAAGAGAGATAGACATCTGTTTTCGGGATTCGTGTAGTTATTCATGGAGGCTGCACAAAATACCTATTGTTTGATGAAAGAAAAGCCATACATGAATTTTAACCGTGCCCGTCCTAGCCTACCCAAGACTACAACGAGGCGATCTTAGAAGTTACAGTAATTTGTGATATTCGTGCTGGTTGTCCAATGTTAAGGCTAAGTGTCAGATTAGCTCACCGAAACTTATGATTGTGTTTTCATCAGCTTCTACAAAGTTTTACATATCGCCATATCGGGCTATAGTAGTCACCTAGTATGTCCTCAGTTACTTTCATGTGGTATTGAAAAGCACATGAAGAGGCACCAAATGATATATTCTCATTCGTAGGGTCTATATCCTTGCTGAAAAATATATAGAACGTGAGGAATAAATTGCATGATTTTTTTTTTCCCACTAGAAGGAAAATGGAGGTTGTCAACCCTACATTTAACTGCCAATCTGCTAGTGTCATGGTGTGCTTCTGTAATTGTTAACTGTGCTGATGCAGTTACTATCTATTTTGTTTGTTGGGCTTCTTGGATGGCGAAGTTTTGGGATGTCCTCTGGATTGAGTAGCCAAGAATCAGTAACAGATGCACATGATAATAGTTGGTTTCCACATCCTTCTTGTTTTTGATTCACTTGGTGACTTTGTCCCTTTGCTTGTTGCTTAACAGCTAAATATGGTCCCTTTGAGCAGTAAAACATCATTTATAGATACAATTTGGTTTGACTGTGCATAGAAGACACCAACCCCCAAATAAGTAGCACTGTATCAGATGTTAATGGAAATTTGTACTATATATGACAAACAAATTTCCTTATTGTATAAGTTACTTCTCTTCATTGATATGTCTGAAGAAAATAGAGAGAGATCTGTACAACATGAAAGCCTGCGTTAAACAAATCCAGAGTGAAAATAAGTATTAAATCAGATAGACAGTTGGAAGAAGATGGCACAGGAAAGTAGAGATCAGTAGATCACAACCAACAACCAATGGTAGAGCTCTTGGGAAGCCACTTAGAACGATGCCTTGTGGTTATGTTGCTTCTAAACACACTTGTTTCCTTCTTGGTTGTCGAAATCACTTTTTATGGTAAACCTTCTTTGAATAGATTGTTCCCCTTCTCAAGGTACTGGAATGATTTTCTAAGTGTCAAGCAAATTGAGAACAACTTTATAAGTAGCATTTGCATGTCCACCCTCAAACTTTTTCTGATGCCAGCTGTTTTTACTCTTTGTAGGACTACCGGGAAAAGTATCCAGAAGTTACAGTCCTTGATCCTCCCAGTGCCATAAAACATGTTAGCAACCGCCAGTCCATGCTTCAGGATGTGACCAATATAAACTTGTGTGATTGTCATGGTAATTTCTATTGTACTCCTAGACAATTAAGGCATCTGGAGAAGAAAGTTTTTAGCTGATGGCGAATCACCCTACAAAAGATTTTGTTATCGTATTTCCATGTGTGTAAATTCTGGACAGATTTGATAGCGTAAGTTCGTAAAATTTACATTTGTGTACATGCTGATGCTTAAAACGTACATATTCTTTTGTAGGAAAAGTGGGTGTTCCAAAGCAGTTAGTTATCACAGAAGATCCATTATCGATTCCTGATGCTGTTACTGAAGCAGGATTGGTATTACCATTAGGTAAGGTTGTAGTGCATCTGTTGTGCATCTCTCATTTTTCAAATGGTTTGTTCAATGGCTAAAGCATCAGGAGTGAGTGATGTTGTTATACGTATAACAGTTATGGCCAAGGAACACATGTTAAAGATAAAGAACATAATTTTGTATGTTATGCTAAATTTAAAACCAACAGTGCATGCATGTGTTAAACTAGCCTATGTTAAATGTGAGGGTGGTATATCTCATTCTGAACCTACACCATGTTTCAGATGTGCGAAGCAACCATTCAAACTTCCCTGTTCATGTATCTTTCTATGATTGCCCTTAATTGAGTAACTTGTTGTGCTTTTTTGTTCATGTTTCAGTGTCAAAACCACTAATTGTTGATGGTAGTGCAAAATCACATCAATTATCACTTGCATACGATCAACTATCTCTATCAAAACTTGATCCTCCCTTGGTTCTGCAGGAGTTCGTTAACCATGGTATGACATTTAACCCCGTGTAGGTATCGCTTGCGTCTGAAATTTGTTATGGTCAATGCTAGAATTCTTCCTTTACTTTTCTGGTTGCAGGAGGTGTTGTCTTCAAGGTTTATATTGTTGGGGAAGCTATAAAGGTTGTACGGCGTTTCTCTCTTCCCGACATCAATAAACTTGAGCTCTTAAACAATGCTGGTGTGTTTCGTTTTCCAAGGGTATCTTGTGCCGCTGCTTCTGCAGATGATGCAGATCTGGACCCTGGTGTTGCTGGTGAGTGTTTATCATGTTAGAACTAGGAGTTCTTATGTCAAGATTAACCTTATTATCAGTAATTCGTTGTCTTGGAAAATTTTGATTCATATGAAATCCTTCCACATTCTATAATTAGAGATTCATCCATGTTATCCTTAATCTCAGAGCTTCCTCCACAACCTTTACTTGAGAAGCTGTCAAGGGAGCTGCGTCAACGGCTGGTATTTTCCATCTTCATGTTTCTTAACTATAATATTTCTTCTCTTCCCATTTTATAAAATAATAAATTTTTCTTCCCATTCATGAACATGATTCATATATACTTTGATTGTGTAGGGTCTCCAACTGTTCAACATAGATATGATTCGAGAGCATGGAACCAGAGACCATTTCTACGTGATTGATATTAACTACTTTCCTGGCAAGTGGAACTTTTTCTTAATTGATATTCTAAATATTCCTTAACAGCTGTAGGCTTGCGAGAATATGAAGGTTTGCTTCTTTTAAGACGCCTTTGAACTCTCTTATCAGGTTACGGGAAAATGCCAGAATACGAGCACGTGTTTACTGATTTCCTGCTGAGCCTGATGGAGAAGAAGTACAAGGACTACCCTGGTAATAAGTAGTTTTGAAGAGTTTTCAAGTGGAAAAGAAGTAAAAGAAAAAAAAAGTTAAGAAAGAAAGAAAAATGATCATATGGGCGCAATCCTACAACAAAATTGACATTTGTCATGTCTCCCCAAAAAAATTAGTTTTGGGGCCATCATGTGTACAGCAGCGTGTTCACGAGGATCTAGTGGTGGCAGCTGAATGGTGGATAGAACGGTCTCAATGTTAACATCTGTAATTACTGACTGGCATGATGTGCCACAAGCTTCTCTCGTCTATCATGTACACACATTTCTCTCTTGCTAGCTGTGCTGATCTTATTCCTCTGTTACGTTTTCATATCCTTTTGTTTGTGGTGGTGTTGGAGCTACTGCTAATGGTGGTGGTCTTAGCTGCAAAAAGAGAACATTACATTTTTCAACTTATGTGAAGTTGTTTCTAGTGTACTGGACACCTGTTAAACAGACCTTTTGATTGACTGCATTCTTATACAGAATTTTCTACTTTTTCATAGAAAGAATTTGTGTTGTTGATTTTATATTCGGACTTCTGATTTGTCAAAGAATTGCTTGTTACCCTTATTTCCTTTTTATACTGTTCCCCAAGTCATTTTGCCATTAGAAATTGGGTATAGAAGGGTTTAAACTCTCTGAATGACTAAATCAGCTTTTTGTGCAGGGTTGTAAAACATCCAAGCAATGGAAATTAACAACCTTTGCATCTCTCTAAGAGGTTAAATTGCACGTTTCCCTATAGTAGATTGATTATCTTTTGGAGGTTCTTTAAAATGTGTACCTCTCTGTATAGATAATAATACACCACTTGCCCAACTAATCTTTTGGAGGTTTTTAACAGAAACTGAATTACAAGTCTTGTACTGAAATGGTGACAATGTCGAAACAAAATTGTGGGATTAAGTGGGAACCATGCTGTGGCCTCCATTAGTAAATGATAACAGTTTTTAGGTCTGACCACGAAGGCTTACCTTGAAAAGGGTCAAACTTGGCAAAGCAGTTTTGTAAAGGACTGGGATTGGATTCCCATTTGAGCACATAACTTTGTCTACTCATCAGAACAGCTCTCAATCAAGTGAGCTGCCCTTCGTATCCTTTGATACATTGGCCATATAATGTGTTTTTCTTGTTAAGTGTGGCAAGGTGTTTGCTGGGTGTATAACTCCTTGTTTTCTATGTGCATCATAGAACAAGGAAATGCATCTGGTCTGTCACTGCAATCCGCTTTCCTATGGTTTATTGGTCAAAACAACACACATAACTTCTACAAGTGAGAAACTTTGAACGTCAAGAACACCATGAGATCAGGTAACGCATAAATAAGTTTCAAATTCAAACCCCATTTTACAACTCAGAGAACTCGAATAATTTGAACTAAGAAATCAGCGTGAAAATGATAATGATGAAACCATTGATTAACATAATGCGATGCTACACTACTCTAATGTGTAAACTAATTTGTTAGCAACTCTCATCCTTCACATCATGCAGCAGCATACAACTCTTTGTTGTACTATTACTCCCGAATGTGCTGCTTTGCTCATCCCCTGACAAGTCTTCGTGATTCAGACCAAGAAAGAAAAAGAAGGCGACTAAGAAACACCTGCATCCCATTGCATGTAGAGATTTAGTTTATGGAGAAACGATCTTCTTTCTGATTCTATTTGAACGGCGAACTGGAGTCGCCACTTCATCTCCATAACCCTTCAAAACACAACAACAGAGAACAGAAAAGGGAAGTATGTTAGTTAGTACTGTTATGTTTATTTCCTGAAATGAAACCACCTGAGGAATGTGGAATGTGTAGCATACTAACATGTTTATTGTGGAGTTTCTCATATGTAGTAAAACTTCCATAAGAAACAGATCCAGCTGAGTAATTTGATGACGATTCAACATCGAGGTTTCTACTAATTGGACGACCATGGCTGCTTTGCACTTCATTCTCTCGCTCAGATTCCCTGTCCTTGCAAGATGAGCTGTTCTGGAAGTCACTGCTCATACCTGATGGACCGGAATGTCCTGCCACCATCTCTTCCTCAATTTCCCAGTTTTGAGAACAAAACCTTTCAATTTGTGGCCTTTTACTGTCAATACTAGTTGATGTTGAACTAGAAACCAACTTTTTTGGCTGCAATGTTTCTACAGGCTCTAGAGTAGAGGCTTTTTTGCTTCTCATATATAGGAAAGCTGCACCACTGATCAAAGTTAGAAGAACTAAAGAGATTTGCATCACAGTTTGTTTGAGAGACTTATCTGCTAAGTCATGAATAACAGATTCAAGTGTTCCCAAACTTAGGTCATGAGGAGAAGCTTCATCTATTTCTGAGCTTTGAGAACTATCAGATTCAGAGGCATGCTGAGTGAGTTTTAAATCGGCAGCATCAGTGTCTCTCTGGATATCAATACCATCTTTCTCTTGGAATTCTACTGATTCTTCTATCATTTCGGGTTCAAGCTCAGCAAATTCTTCCATCTTCCCCTCTACCCTGGCAGCTAATAAACAACTGTCTTCTGTCAATTTGGCTTCACTCTTCTCCTCTGCATCAACTACTTCTGAGCTTTGAGAACTGAAAGATTCTGCCTTATGCTGCTGAGGAAGTGCAATACCATCTTGTTCATGGATCACCACAGACTCATTTATCATTTCAGGATCATGGTCAGCCAAATTTTCACTGTCATCTGTCCCAACAACTTCTTCCTGGTTCACTTCCTCCTCAGTCATTTTGGCTTCACTCTTCTCCTCTGCATCAACTGCTTCTGAGCTTTGAGAACTGACAGATTCTGCCTTATGCTGAGGAATTTCAATACCATCTTTTTCATGGATCGCCACGGACTCTTTTATCATTCCAGGATCAAGGTCAGCCAAATCCTCACTCTTATCATCTGTCTCAACAGCTAAGAAACTCTCTTCTTCCTGGTTCACTTCCTCATTAGTTTCCATCTCCTCTTGGGATCCAAGACCATTCATTCCTTGCTTTTCCTCTATTGCATTCTCACCATAGCCCCGTGTTCGGTACTCATTGTTTACCATAGTTAAATTTGCAACATTAAAAGGAATCATTGTATCAACTCCTTTAGGCATAAAGTTCAGCATAGAGAGATATGAAGCAGACATTTCTACCCAGATATAGACAATATCAATAGGACTCATTTCCATCGCAGAAGTTCCAAACTCGAAGCTAGGGTCATTGTTATAAACCGGAGAATCTGTAACCGTAAAGCATAAACAAGCAACTACAAAAACTAAAAGAGAAGGAATGATCTTTGTTCTCACAAACGCGCGCGGCTTTGACATCTTTTTGCATACTATGTTCTCATTCTTCTCTTGTAATTGCTCCACTACTGCCTCAGATACAACCTCCTCCGACAATGCAACGTCCTCAGACTCAACTGAACACTCAGTTTCTTCAGTGTTCTTAGTATCATCTGAACAGCTTTCAGAGGTTGTAAATATATCATCTAACTTTGTTCCTTTGTTGCGGTAAGCTTCTACCCGTGGATTAGGTCTATAACATAGAAACAATGGCCTTGGGGAAAGGATATTGGTTTTGGGATCATAAGGTGGAATTGATGGATCCAAGTCTAGTGGAGCTAAAACTGGCACAGGCGAAGAGCAATATGGCTTAACTAGTTCAGGCACAGAATTTTTACTAGGGTTTTCTTCCATTAAGCAGGAAACAACAGAGTTTTCATCTGGTTTTAATTGGTTCTCTCCAGTTACGGAAGAATGAAGTGATTCCTTGATCTCAACAATGGGGTTTTCAATAGGATCTGAAATTGAAGACATACTACTCTCTAGGGTTTTAGAGGGTAACTGAGAACCAGCGGCTAATCCCAAATCTGATTCAAAATTCTCAGTAAATGAAAGATTTTCAATAGAAGAAACTTTAGGGGGTAATACCTGAGAACCAGAAACCGAATCAGAACATGATTGAATCTTTTCTGCAAATGATAACTTTCTATCATCAGAGACCCTAACTGGTTCATTCCTCTCCCCCAAAATTTTCTTTCTTGGTGAAGGAGCAGCAATTTTTGAAACAGTGGAGATTGTTGGAGCCATGAAGTGCTTAGTAATAGGTGATGATGATCTTATCTTTACAGGCTTCAAATTCGGATCTTTTTCATTCTCTTTAAACTCATTCAACAATGAATTTCTTTGTGAAATTTCTGCATTTCAAGAAACAAATTAAAGATTAGATTCCAAATCAGACAAATAAAAATAAGAAATTTGAATTAAAAAAGGGGGAAATTTTCATTCTTGATTACGTGTTGGAGTATTAGCCGGAGTGGTTGGATTGAAGTTTTTAGAATTACGAACAAACGAAGGGTTATTTAGTGGATTTCCACTGAAACTCTTTCTGAGGTTATTATTACTAACTGGGGTTCTTGGATTATTGAGGTTTGTTTTACTGCTTGAAATAGGGGAAGGAGATCTGTTTGAAGATATCACCATGACTGTTAATTCTCAAAAGCTAAGATTTTGCAGATATTATCCAAAAAGGAAATATTTTTCTAGGGCTTTTGATTCTAAAGAAGAGAAAGAATGGGAGCAATTATTTGGAGAAGAAGAAGAGAAAGATTTAGATATGAAGATTATAACGGCTATATTTTCTTTTTAAGGTATAATTTGATGAGGATAACCGTTAGAGAAAAATTGGGAATTTTGAAATTAAAGTTTCAGTTTTTATTTATTTACTGATTTTTTTTAAGGGGTATATGATATAGCCGTTAAAAGAGTAGGTATTGTGGCACGTGAGTTTGAATTTTACTTCGTGAAACTTAATTTCTGAGAAGACTCTAGATAAAATTTACATCTTGAAACCCTTGAGGAAGACTAGTGAGTAAAAAAGTCCACCTAGTTTGAATTTTAGTGCACTTGATTTAAGATGGGTCGAGGAAGACTAGTGATGTCGATCGACGAGACGGCTTATTCCCTATAATCCGGGCGAGAGGATTTTCGATTTGCTGACTAATGACTACTGAAGTGAGCTTTCAGCCTTTCATCTTCTTGAGCATGGGGGAACGAGGCTACTCCTAGTCGGTTGTAGCCAGCTTTATTGCATATTCACTAAAATGAGTCCAGAGTCACCAGTGAAGTGACTAAGATACTCCTCCGTCCGTCTCTTATATAAAGGCGAAGTTTTCAATTTTTGTAGCGGAAATGCTGGGTTTACCGGATCCTAGCCCTGACGAAAATCTCGTCTCAAATAAAGTATAGGTTCCATTTTTACCCATTGACAATCCCAATGTAGAGAACACATTCCCTTTATACGGGAGCAAAACGCGATAGGTGTAACACTCCTCTTTTTGTAGTCCAAGATATAAAAAATCTATACATGCCCTCATTTATTATACGTGGATAATTGTGTCGAGAGTGAGACAAAAGTTAAAAAAGGAAAGTAGATAAATATTTAGGAAATCAAGATAAATTTCTTAATTTAAGAGATTTAGCAAAATCCGCTTTTATATTAGGGATGGAGGGAGTATAAAGTTAAGTGGATGTGTGAGTTACAGCAGTCCAATTGAACAATAAATATTTAACTTCAATAACAATGGAGTGCTAAATGGATTCTCCAATGGCATACTAACCCTGCAGGTTGGGACAGCTCTCAAGGACAATGGAGTGCTAAATGTGCCACTATCATCTGGTACATTTGGAAGGCCAGATGTGACAAAGTTTTTAGAGGCTTTAACCCAAGTCTGAAAGATGTTTGCACGAGAGCCGAAATGGACTGGAAAGCTCATGCTATCCTGGAGCGACCTCTAGACAACGCTAGTTCCACAAATGCTCATAAACAGGTTGGAAGCATTGCCTTAATACTGAGAAATTCTATTGGTTGGTGCAGGGAAGTAAAGAAGCTGGAGTGCATGGCGCAAAGTATGGATGAGGTGGAGGTGCAGGCGGCTTTGGAAGCAACAACATGGTTATATCAGTTGGATACCACAGCCGTTCAAATTGAAGGAAGCTGCATCAATACCATCAAAGCTATTAACGGAGAGGACTGCCATATAGATTGGAAAGCTAGATTCAGAATTAGGGACATTCATGAAAAACTTGTCACTTCTAGTTTGAATGTGGAAGGGAAAAACTTAATCTTTTTGTATTGTGGAAAAAAGGCAAACCAGACTGCTGTTGCATTGGCTTCAAGGGTCAATTCAAATGCAACCTGTAACATTGCTTTCCCCCCACCTAGTTTGTTGTTCGATGCTTTAAATTTGGATAGGCTGAGTTGTCAGGCTCCTCAAGGCACTCAGACCTCTCAACTCTTGTAAATAGCTTATTTTCTTTTATTCTAAGGTTTTATTATCAAAAAACAAACAAACTTCAATAACAAGTTGCTTAATATTTCCAGACACATTTTTGTAAAGCTTTTATTTTTTTCTTCACATACACTCCACCAAATTGCAAATAGCCCCAAAGACATGTGTTTTTACTCTTCGTATTCCTCCATTCCCATAAAGTTCTCCTGATGTCACTCGAGCAGACCCATTTGATTCCAAAATATGTTCAAGAAATATGATCAAACCTCAAAACTTGTCTTACAATGTAAGAATATGTGAGAACTGGTCTCAGCATGATCACCATAAAGCATGCAATTAGCATCTTGTATCAAGCTAGCACTGTACAAATATTCCAAAGTTGAAGCTCCATTATAACATAATATCCACACCGAAAAATAAACTTTTAAGGAAATTTTTGGACTCCATAGTTGCTTGTCAGGTAACGATAAAACCATCATTTTCTAGAGCAGAATATGCACTCGCTACAGAAAAACCTTTTCCATTACCATATCTCCATAGCATGTCATTCTCATCTGAAGAAATAATATTAGTTGAGTTACCAATCACTTCCAATAAATGAACCACCTCTAACACTTTAATTTCTTTCAGAGCCCTAAAAAAATTGAGATCCCAAGTACCTTGTTCACAAGCCATGTCCTTCACCATTGCATCTTTACTTTTAAAAATATTGAAGGAAAAACCACTCTCATATCCACACATCATCACAAAAGTATGTACCACTACCATCACCTAATCTCACAGTAGTACAAGACATAACTGAAAACGCATGGGATACCAAATACACCCAACTTTTTCGTTCGGCAACCTGTATAGACAAAAATTAATACAATAGCAAGTAGACCAACTTAATGATCATTGACAATATGTGTATAGAGTTAATATCTCAGCCTCTACTCAATCAGTATGTATATAGACACAAGGTCCGTGAACATGATTGTTAAGCAGAGTACTTTGACGATCTAAAAAATCAATATCCAAAATCAATCTAGTTGTATCCAAGTAATTCAATCGGAATTCTGCCAAGTGATTAAACTTGTTATCTATCTTTCAAGATAAGAATTCTACAAGAAACTAGTCTCGTAATCGATTACAATTAAGCGGACGTATCTACTTAGATTTAATACATACTTACCTATGTAAATCCAATTATAAAGATAAATAATATAATGCTGAAAAGGAAAAACACAAGACACCATAAATTTTGTTAACAAGGAAACGCAATAGCAGGATCTCGTCCAGATTGAACACGATATTGTTTAAGTCGCTACAGACACTACCCTACTGCCAGACTTCAGACTGGGATGTAGTTGAGACTTTGGACTGGAATGTAGTATAGACCAAGCGATTCAGTTACAGTCGCGCTCCTTACGTCTCTCGAAGACTTTTGATACCAATCTGCCTAAAAATTGCTTTAACCGAAGAGAAGACTTTTGATACCAATCTGCCTCTAATAGATAAGCCTATTTGATTTTTGTTTAGATCAAAGTTCAAGGTGTGGAAATCTGTTTATGATAGACAAAGCTATCAAACCTCACAAATCCGGAACTTACGACTTCCGAAGAGCAGCCTAGCTTCTTAACCACCTCTCAAGAATAATCTTTGATAGATAAGCTAATTGTTTCATCAAAGGCGTCGTTCGATTATAAAGCCACTTTTGGTATAATTGTAAACTCAATTTTTATTTTATAAAATTAATTAAGTCTGGTCATAAACAGACAATTTGGGTCAACGTCGAGTCTAGGTACCAAGCCCTAACAGTGGAAAAATGTCAGACCAAATACTAAACCTACACAAAGACTAAGTACCACAGTCCAATTATCCCAATAAAAATATACAAGAAAAGGTATGAAGTGGAGTACCAAAGAGACGTATCTGAAGGTGGGAATATATTAGATGTTACAAAGCTGTTAATCCTTAAGACAAAGCAATGAACTAAAAAGTAAGAGAACTGATACAGCAAAATTTCGTATCTTAAGGTGTCCCCTCCCCATATTCCAGTTATCTAGGGCAGCGAAATATCTGATCTCACCTTGTATAAGAAGACCGTGGTATGTTGGTGTCCATATTTGCATAATTATATTTTGATCCTCTTGATGATTTATATCCTACCTACACTAACTAATGAATTCTTACTTGTCAATTTTGTAGTCGCATCGGATTAAGTTGATGTTCCATATTTGTGGTCGATTAAACAGAATGAGCCGCCCAGTCAGGATTGGAAGATTCGATTTGTTAAACTTGTATAGAACTTGGGTTTCTCCGGTGTCGACCACATGTACAGTTCCCTTCAGCAACCTAAAAAAATCACCGATAAAAGGAGGACATCAAAAACAATTCAAGATTCTGGTAATGCTCCAAAAGATCGTGGTGTTTAGGTTGGAAATAACATCTTGGGTGGACGTCTGGGTCGTGGTGGTGCAAGTGGAATGCCCATTTCAGACGAATATGTAGTTATGTTGGCTTTTTATATATAAATAATATTTTGGGGTTGATTTTGGATTCGGTATTTGTATACAATTGAACTCCAAATTTTAGTATGGTTACGACACTTTGTTAGCGTAGTTGGTAGCATGTTCACAGATAGTTAATGAATCATTCTTGTGCTTTATAGTGTACTTTGACTTGTTAGGAATGATTTATTTACAAGGTCAAACATGTTAATTGTAAACTAAACGATCCCATATTTTGTATAGATTTTAGGTTCAGTGTGTTATTAGTTTTCAGATGAGTTGAACTCTAACAATCACTGAATTTTTGTGGATATATCATTGGAACCGAAGTAATCTATTATCATGGACGTGTCTTATAATATTCGGTCATATTTCCGGATCTCAATCCTTACTTGGATAACAGTTAGGCCTCGATAATCACTAATAAGGATGATAAGGACGTGTCAGTTGTAGACAGCTAGGCGCAAAACATAGCTTATGTAATATCCTATTTATAGACAGGCAACAACACGGATAACACAAGACATAAATACCTCAGTTAAGTTCATTGAACATGAACACTTCAATTAAATTTCTACATAATTGACCTTTCAAATCACCATTTTCCCTCTTAAATGGTATAATATCAAAGACAAACCATGATATTGGCAATAGTTATGTGTAATCACAATATTTGTTATTCCAAACCCTAGTTATCCTTCTTAAAATATAAGAATAAATTCTCATAAGAAGTTTCCTAGACATAATAATAAATTCATACTTCTTTGATAACTTTGTACCTCTCCATGACTCCATCATAAAAGGTATTATCAATATCCTTGATCCTTTTGACCGTAGAAACTCCATGTTCATGAGTTAGAACATTCATATGTCGATCAACAATACGGGAAAGTTTCCTAGCCTTAATGCAATCCGAGATGAGCTTCTTCTGGTTCTGTATCAGGACCTTTTGTTTTTCAAGGATTTTGGTCTGACCGTCAATGAGATGATTTATTTGCAGTTGAATGTTTGCAAACTCGACCTTTGAGTCATTCTGAAAATGAATTAAATCCTTGACTGATTCAGCAATCCAAGAGTTATACTCTTTTCTTGCAATCATCTTCTTCAAAACCAGCTCTTGAACCAAACTGCATCCCTTGATGTCTTCTTCCATATCAAGATTGATCACTTCCTGAAATCTTGAAGAGAACTCTATCTAGTTTTATTATTAATAGGGATGGAAAACAGTATATAAAATATACGTTCGTGAACAAGAGAAGGAAACCCTTATAAACTCTTAAGAAGAAGACACAGACGTTCGCGGACCGGTTTAAGGAAAGTTAATGGGTCAGAAAGGATCCAAAACAAGGAAATACACTTTGATTTTCAACAAGATGCAAGTTACTAGGGGTTGAGGTATGGCTCAACTTTCGCAAATGAAGAAAAACAACATTAATTCAAACACAAGATCAGACGATAATATACAACAAACTTGAGCATCATGCAAATATTATCCTTGCAACTCCCAAGTTAGATACAAGGATAAGCATACCTAGAACTAGGTAGTTTAGCGAAAAGTAATCCCACTATGTAGATTGATGGAAGAGTTGTAAATACCTTCTGAGTTTTGTGGTGTGTATTCCTTATCTTTCTTTGGTTATATCTCATTCCAGGAGAATTAGACATAAACCCTTTTGAATATCCACTAGAAGGATTTTTCTGAGGATTAAGTCTAGGACCTCTAGAGATTGGTTCCATAGGATAAGAATTGTGAAAATTCCATCTTCTAGACTTAGTTCTACAAGACTTATTCTCATAAACACAGGGAATGTGTATATTTGTGGCGTAAAGATTTGCACCAGCAGGAGTGACATGATTTCTGTGGAGATTTCTAGATTAGTGACCTTGGGAACCTCTTTTATGAGAGTTTTGGTTTTCTGCAGGAATGAAATCCATTGTAGATGTCGTCAGACAATTTACTCTGTCAACAGTAAAAAGAAGTAGATTTTGAAGATCAGAAATCTGTTTCATTCTAGTAAAACAACATAGAACATTGTGATTCCTTTTCCCACATAATGAACATGTACGTGGATAAGAAGTGTTAGAAGAATCTCGTTTCAGATTCATAGCCTTTTTGGAATTCTGTAAGTCACGTAACTGTTTCTTAGCGGGAAATCCCTTAGAAGAAAATTTATCCATGCGAGGTAATACCACATGAGTATTAGAGATAGGCACGAAAGAAAACTTACTTACCAAAACAGAGTTTTCCCTTTTCAAAGAGTTGCACTGTTCCTGGGCTACTAAAAGAAATGCAACAAGTTTCTCCTTTTCAACACGACAGTTGTTCAATTCTGATGAATGAGTCTCGATTAAACATTTTTCTTTAGTTGAATCTTGTTTAACAATATCTTCAAGCATACTAATTTTTTCGCATTGTAGAGTAGTTTCTTGGACAAGATTTTCGATATTGTTAGAAAAAGACTCAACAATACTATAGAGTTCCCGTTTTCTATAAAGAGACTTCTCAAGTTCATCAGTGAGTTGAGCATATTTTTCTTCAAGAGATCTAATTTTAGAGACTTGAACATCAATAATCTCAGCATGGTTTTTTAAAGTTCTGGTGAGCTCCATTTCAGATTCTGACATAGTGCCAACTATTGCTTTAGAGGGAATGCTATCAAAATCTGATAGCAACAGTTTTCTACCTCGGAATTCGGAAAAATCAGCTAAGGAGTTATCCTTTGAGGTAAGCCCAAGATATTTGGCATAGTCAAAAACTTTGGAGGACATCTTTATGTGCGTAATTGCGAGATAAACTTCTGTCCACAGAAATCAGATTGCTACAAACACATACTTATGAGGTCTTAGTGTGTTTTCCTGCTCTGATACCAATTAAAAAAGTGGGGGTCTAACAACCACACCCAATATTTTGTTCGATAATCTGTATAGACTAACTCCAATATAATTCAAAGAGAATCAACTAGACAGTCAGACTCAATCAAGGAAAGATATCCAAGAGTTATATCTCTTTCTCAAATCAATCAGCAAATCAACAGGATGGAATCCGTGAACTGATTGGTATGAGAATAACTTGAACGGTACCAAAGACCAATGTTCAAGTGTCAATCAATTTATATCAACAACCAAAGGTTGGATTTACCAATTGATTGAACTACACACAACCTGTGATATTTCAATTATATAAACAAATATAATGCGGAAAAGAAATAACACAGACACCAGTAGTTTTGTTAACGAGGAAACCGCAAATGCAGAAAAACCCCGGGACCTAGTCCAGTTTTGAACACCACAGTGTATTAAGCCGCTACAGACACTAGCCTACTACGAGTTAACTTCGGACTGGAATGTAATTGAGCCCTAACCAAGTCTCACACCGATTAAGGTACAGTCGCGTTCCTTAGGTTTCTGAATCCCAGCAGGACTCTATGCACTTGATTCCCTTATCTGATCTCACCCACAACTAAGAGTTGCAACGACCCAAAGTCGAAGACTTATAAACAAATCTTTCTCCCACAGATAAGTCTATTCTGATAGATAAATCTATCTCCCGCAAAAGTACCTATGAAGTTTTTGTTCCGTCTTTTGATAAATCAAGGTGAACAGGAACCAATTGATATCCGGTCTTATATTCCCGAAGAATAGCCTAGAAATATCAATCACCTCACAATAACATAACTATATGGTAGTAGAAGAAGTTATTGTGGAATCACAAAGAATGAGACGAAGAGCTTTGTGATTACTTTTTATATCTTACCTATCGGAGATAAATCTCGAGCAAATATTAGAGAAGATAGTACTCAATACGATAGAACAAGTAAGATCAGAACACGCAACTGCAGAGAAAATAGTTGGGTCTGGCTTCACGAATCCCAAATGAAGTCTTCAAGTCGTTAACCTATAATGGTTTTGGAAAAACCTATGTTAAAGGAGGATCGACTCTAATCGTAACTGGTATTACACAGAAGTGTGGGGATTAGGTTTTCCAGTTATATAGTCTTTCAAATCAGGGTTGCTTACAATCAAAGCTAGGTTATCTTAGAAACAAAGCATTCAACATTCACCGTTAGATGAAATCCTTATTTAAGATTCAAGCTAAGTTTGCTTAAAACCAAAGCAATATCTCACCACCGTTAGATGTCTTAGCTTGTTACACACAAATGAAATATACCTTCATTTAGATATGGGTAATCGTACCTAAACGTGTATATTGAGTTGGACCAACAATAGATAACCGAAGTTAGCCATATGAACACTTTTGTATTAACCACGTTCATCTAACACTTCTAGATCAAATATGATGATCAATTAATTTTGAAATATAATTAAATGAATCTAATTGTGTTACTCATAGAGTTGTTCAATTGTATATATCTCATAGAAGTATACAAGAAACAATTGAAGCAAAATCGGATTTGATTCATGATTGTACAAAGTACTTATACAAGAATCAATTCATGATCATTAAGCCACGGTTTACGAAGATTGCATTCCTTAATTTATTAATGTATTTGTTCATGAGTATGGAATCATACTTAACCGATTTTAGAACTTTAATCACTTAGTTTTCAAACGGGTACGCAAACTTAAGTTTCGGACTTTGGTCTTGTCCAGCAGTTTGCAAACCGGTATGCATACTGCTGTCCCAGACCGTAACTCAGGTAGAACCGTTCGCATACTGGTACGCAAACTTGGTTCCCGGACTTTAACAGTTAAAACCATTCGCATACTGGTATGCAAACTTGGTTTCCGGACCTGAATCATACCAAAACAGTTTGCATACTATGTTGTATCCATACAATGGTTAATTGTTCTAAACTCCCATTTCAATCATTGAAACATCCTTAGAAGACGACAATAGTTGTCTCACACAAACTATATATTAGCTTATAATTAATTTTCAAGTGATCGAATGATCAATACGAAACACGGAGTCGACATCAAATGACTGTCCCACACAAATCATGTAAGATGTTTCAAGGCAATTTTCACATGATCATCTTTTGACTTATTATTTTGTTTCCAACAAATAAATTGTTTCCAACTAAACTCGTCAAGAATAATGATGAACGTAGCTAAAGCAAAAAGCTTTCAACTTTTATTTCGATAAATAGATAAGTGAGTTAAACTCGGCTCGAAATATCAAGTATGTATAATGTAAAAGTCTATATAGCTATACGACTTAGTCTCAATAAGAGATAAAATAGAATAGACTTCTGAGTAATAGATAAGTTTTAGTCTCCATATACCTTTTGTTGATGAAGTTCCTCCAAGGTCTCCTCGGTAGATCTTCGTCTTCAATCGATGAACGCTATGAAGTCTAAAGCTCAACTACACATTCTATCCCAATCCGAGATATAGCTATAAGTAGACTAGAAATCAAGACTTATAGTTTTGACCACCTAAACGTGAAAAACAAGCTTGAGATAGCAACGCTTGCGATTTCTACCGAGCATTGCTCTAACAGATTTCAACCCATCCAGCATGGCTAAAACCTCATTCCGTCACTCGAAAGTATAAAAGGATATGTAAATTTATTTCAGAAAAATAACAACAAAATGAATTCAAGCTGTAAATTAGAACTATCGTCTTAAATGTAAAATATTAACAATAGAAGTTTCCATGAAAAGAAAAAGAACATAAGAATACTTGACATTCATAAGCAGTATATAAGTTCAAACTAGAAAATAATTATATATGTAAATACCAAGCAAGTTAATGAAAGTTTCTTACAAAAGTATTTGAAATTGAAATTAAAAACTCTGAACAATGAATGAGGTTTAATACACAAGGAAATCAACATCTGAAAGTCTTACAAAACTAAGATTCAACCTTGCAAATTTAAAACATTTTACTTGGTAAAAAAATCTAACTAAAGTAACTTAGTATTAGTGACAAAACACTCCATAAACATCTCATGATATATATATACAAGGACAATGACATATACCGCGTTGTGTCCTTAGCTCCACGTTGTAAGCTATTCCCATCTTACCACATCAAGCTAGCTCAAACTCTATGGAAAAACAAAACAAAACAAAAAGGTGAGCCACGGCCCAGTAGTGGATATACAATTTAGTACAAAAGGTCGACATAAAAAAAATGAAGGCATAGACAAGAGCAGCAACAATAATGCTTCATAAAATGTGAAGCCATAAACAATTGTTTTATAACTAAGATTCAGTGTTACAAATAAAGATAACTTACTCTACTATTCCTTTGGCGAACGCTGTTGTCAAGTTAGTCCGATGCCAGCCACTGTTATCAAACAAACGGTCTTCCGGGTTGCCACTCGTAGGTAGGGTTCCAATTAAGGCCTGACAGTTCTATAGTAGAGTCTACTAGTTTCTAAATCAAATCAGTATTCGTTAAGGAAACATCCACAAAATCAAGTTATGAAAATCTCGTAAATCCATAACTACAAACTTTCACAAAAGTAAACATTGGCAGCATTCTCAAAACCTTACCAGAAAACCATTTTCGCGAGCGTAACAATAGGTTTGAAACAATCGAGACGTGTGTGAATCCATACTTAATTCACAAAAAATTAAATGCCGCAAACAATAAGCAATCAAGATTACCAGCATGTATGCAAAAAGAATAGTACTGCAAATCTAATAAGAATTTAAAACGATAAGAACATCATAGCATAGTTGAAAATAAAGTATGAGATGAATGTTCATGTAAATTCATATTTGAGTGTTGTTAGTCGAAAATTCATACCGGCTTCGTTATGCGATAAAACTCAGCAAATTATAGCTCGTTACAAACTAGAAGAATCCATCTATCACACAAAAATTATAAATAAAAATAATAAGGTGGATTACTGAGTTAAAAGTTCATAAGGAACCATGACTTGAATTTCTTGTCAGAAACTTTTAGATTTTACAGTTTTCACTCGGTCTCGTTTGAAAGCTGAGAGATCCCCCTTTAACATAAAAATGATGGGAACAAGTAACTATGTCTATATTTGTGCCAAAATGTTTCAACAAAATAAAACGGAAATCATGTTTTTAGAAAAATTGTCACTTCAGTAGTCTATACTAGAAAATTCACACAAAATTCGTTAGACGATGAAATTCAGCAAATCTTATCTCGTTAGAAAACTTAGAAAATACTCTTTAGAACAAAAATAATAAACAAAATCAATGAGGCACATATCTATGTGTAAAAGTCTCGACAAAACAGGACAAAAATTAGGTTTTCAAAATTTTCAACTTTGAGGAAAACACAAGTTATAACAAGCTATGGTATATAAGCTGTGGTGGATTGGGATCTTATGAAATCAAATAATTTCATAAACATAAAACAACCATCACCCTTATTAGCTAAAATATTCAATTGAGATTTCAACAAAACAAAATTTTAAGAAAAGTAATACAAACCTAATGGATAAAACTACATGAATTATAAAGTTAACACAAGATGGTAGAAACCAAAAAATATTGTGGAACCCTGATTTTATATCTAAACAAATTTCATATCAAGTGTGAAGAATTTTCAAGACATTCACAAATTAAATTGTTGAACATTTGAATCATGATGATTACATAATACTCATTTAACGAAATTCATGAATCATGAGCAACAAGAAAGAATTAGGTCAAATCATCCACCAAAACCAGTTAGGTTACCAGAAAGAAAACAAGTAATTCAAATGAAAGAAAATCCCCTACGTTAGTGCATGTCAAATCAAAAGATTGCACGTTCTGAATTGCATTTGAAAGCTCCAAGACTTCTTGTTTTCTCTTGATGTTGAAATAGATGAAGTATAAGAAGAAGAAGAAGAAGGTAAAAATTGGTGAAAGGAACATAAAGACAACGAGTTATATTTTGTTTCATGGAAAAATATTAAAATGCCCTTGATGACTTTTACCGAAAGGAACAAGAAGTGGATAATATTAGTTGCACCCTATGGGGACTCAAGGCCCTCACATAGCATTCTACATGCAAGGCACGAGTATAATAGAATTTGTTCACCCACATTGCATAATCCCAGCACCATACAAAAGGGTTGGGTTCATTGTCTATAACCCAAACTAAATATTTTTCGGGTATGACAATATCGACTTTATTTTGAGGAAAAAACATCATCTTTCATTTGGGGGGAAATATCACCTTCAATCCAGATGTCTTTTTTCATTTGGGGCAAAAATCCTAGCCGGCCAAACCATTACATGATGTCATGATGTGATAACCAGTAAGTGTCAACTTAGGAAATTCCCTTGTTCGTCCCAGATCCCTCACCTTGATAATTACCTTTTTTTCTTGCAATGCAACGACTATTTTCCAATAGTCGCCTCCTTATCCTGCATCAGAGGATTTTTTTATGTCTTCACTGCTGATATATATGGTTACTCCTTTTCTTGTTCTTGGGGTGCCGGTATCTTTGTTTTGTCCACCAACGTCTTTTATTGGTGGATTGGGTTGAACCACTAATGTTGGAGGTTCAGATTGTGCTGGATTTGAAATTTCCACTGATCCGACCAGTGGTGATTCACCCTCATTATCTGACTATATTTGATTAGAAAGATTTTCAAATAGAGATTGTACATCCTTGTCATTTGATCTGTCAGAGCGCCAAGGAATTATATCCATATTTGGCCTACATCATGTATTCATAATCTCATTCGTTACCACTGAACATGATGCTGGAAAGTCTTTTGGGACTTAAAAAGGAACGGTCTTAAAAGGACATTCTAAATACCTAGTACAAGAAGAGAACCGTTTATAAGACACGTGTTACAACATTTGTTGGAACCCGTCTGTTAACTTTGTTAACGAGTCTGGTTTTAATTGATATGTTCGAGCATCCTATGAGGTAAAGTTGTCGAATCTATAGTTTAATTTGAATATGGCCTACTTTGATCCAGTCTTCAGATACTTATTTGCTAACATTTTTCACTTTGTTAACGAGTTTGGCTTTAATTGATATGTTTGGCCATCCTATATGTGGTAAAGTTGTCGAATCTATGGTTTAATTCGAATTTGACTTATTTTAATCCAGTTTTCAAATACTTATTCGCTAACATTTGTTTACTTTGTTAGTGAGTATGGCTTTAATTGATATGTTCAGCCATCCTATGAGGTAAAGTTGTTGAATCTATGGTTTAATTTGAATTTGACCTACTTTAATCCAAACTTCAAATACTTACTCGTGAACATTTGTTCACTTTGCTAGCGAGTCTAGTTTTAATTGATATGTTCGGCCATCCTATGAGGTAAAATAATTTAATCTATGGTTTATTTCGAATAAGAAACATGTTTCAATAAGTTGTTAGCCAATATAATATATGGTTCATCCACATAATTATCTTATAGGTACCAACCAAAATATAAAATACATGTGATTCCCGATAAGTAAATAGTTTCCATTACAAAAAAAAAACACCACTTGATACCATCGTCTGATAATAACTTATGAAACATCTATGCACCGATGTATCTATGTTTTATCTATAAAAAAAACTTAATCAACACAACGATAACATAAGACATGACATGACCATATACCCTGAAAATTTAGGACTGGGAAACACGTTTTCCTAAACCAGACATGTCTTTATATTTCACTTATATCTGCAAGAATCAATGCAGCTTATGCATGCCCAAGTGACCCATCAATCCCCTTCCACAGAGTCATTCCTTCTGTATATTGTTTTAACCACTTTCTAGAGTGAGTCTTTGATTCGAAACCAATATATCAAGTTTATAACAGGTAGAATAGGATAGTTATCACTTATCTTCAAGTCAATGAAATGATAGTTGTGTGATTAACTATGGATACAAGATCGAGACAATACTACAACAAAGTGTGTTACTTGATAATAGGTTCGGTAATAATCAAACTCTATAGGATCACTATCAAGTATTATGGAGTTAACGTACTTGTGTATTTTACTTAATTATAATAACGATTATAATGCGGAAATCAAAGTAAAAGACACAACAAGAATTTGTTAATGAGGAAACTGCAAATGAAAAAAAAAAACCCAGGACCTAGTCCGGTTTTGAATACTCTCAGAATTAAGCCGTTATACAAAATCTAATACCAACTTTGTATAGTTGAGACCAAGCAGACTACCCCGAGCTACTTAGTTCCCTCAGTATCCCTGCGCCTTCGACTTCTAGAGTCACGCACGTGAATAGAAAGTCCTTTGGATCGTATTCCAAACAGCAAAGGAAGAATCTGTTTGGTACAAGATATAGATAAGTTGTTGACAAAGGGTCTTTCGTTTAATCTAATAAACTCCTTTGTCTGGTTAGATCAATCTAACTTTAACTACCAAAATAGTCAAGTATAGATTCTCACTCAATCAATATAGATATCAAAGAGAAATATAAAGAATACCGATCTCCTGCAACTAATCAATCAGATATATCAAAGATAAATCGTAACTATTTGGATCTCAGCCGATCAAGGTTTATGCACTAAATCCACAAGATATGAAAACTAATAAGAATTCTTCTTCGTCTTCAAATCTTATTTTATCTTCAAAACATGCACGACACCACTTGAATCTCTTGTGATCAATCACGCACAGAACGGAGTCTATTAACAATGGATTATCACAAGATTTCTTTAGATCTAACAACAGTTCTAAAGATCCCGTTGATACTTTGATCTAGTCTGAGTGAATCTTATATCAGAAGAGAAGATTCTCAAGCATAAACAAACTAGGTGCAATCAAAGTTTCAACAACCGTTAGTCAATCAAATCAAATCAAAAACTAATAACACTGCAATTATCTAGGAAAAAAAACTAAGTTCGAAACTGAAAGACTTGTCTCTGTTTCCGTATGAGTTTTGAGGAAAACACTATTGACAATAACGTCAAACGCTATTTGGAATACCGCCAAACACTATTGAGAATATTGTTTCCTTCTAAGCCATTGGATTTCCAATGACTCCTTCTAATAAACAGATCATAAAAAAATGGTAATCAAAGTAGCGTTTCAACGACTAGTTTTTCGAATTTTCTTTAGATATTGGCTTCTTCATCTCAAACCACACCATCCCAAAACCTTTCAATCTCAAGATTTTTTTCTCTATCTTCTCAAAAATTTCATTGCATACCTTCTTTTAAT
The DNA here is from genome assembly GCA_023531105.1 of Papaver atlanticum. Taxonomy (NCBI): domain Eukaryota; kingdom Viridiplantae; phylum Streptophyta; class Magnoliopsida; order Ranunculales; family Papaveraceae; genus Papaver; species Papaver atlanticum. Next base: position 2,391,304 of record JAJJMB010010308.1, on the reverse strand, counting down.
TCAATTTTTTTTTTCACTATGGCAAAATATTTAACAGCTGAAGATGTTGCCATCACCAAAGCTTGGATAAGCATTACACTTGATGGTGTTGCTGGAGTTGATAAAAAATCCAACCAGTTTTGGGAGAGGGTATTCAAAGTTTATGTAAGCAGTTTTGAGAATGAGAATGATAGGACTGTTCATAAATTGCAAAATGAAAAAAGATGTCAAAGTTTTTGTTGGTATCTTAAGAAATATGCGTAGAAACAATGCAAGCGGATGCGGAATTGAGGATATCGTAAGTGTTAGATTTCTTATAAATTACATGTATATCAATCTATTCTATTGTTGGATTCCTAACTTGTGTTTTTGTTTGTCTTTTTTTTTTGTAGGAGAGAAATGCTAGATTAGAATATAGTAGTATTCGTAATGGAAGACCATTTAGAACTGAAGAGGTGTACCAAATTTTTAAAGAGCATGTTCCCGGATTCAATCCTGAAGAAATTGATCCTACCCAACATCAAGAATCGAAATCAGAAGCTCCTAGTGGTGATGCCTCAAGTAGTGTTCCGGCAAGGAGCGACCCGAGATGGCACGAAGAGGAGGGCCCTCGTTGACCACCAGGAAAAGAGCTCAACAAATGGAAGCTTCAGAGATATCGGATATCAACGATGGAACCGACCGTATATTGACATTTTAGTGACGAGTATGCAAAGAAGTTCGCAAGATTGGATACACAAGAAGAATATTCACAAACTCTTACAGAGACAAATAAGAAATACGTGGATTTGTCTTTAGAGAAACACAAACTCGAATTATTAGACATGGAGGTTGAGACCTTGCCTGAATGGAAGAAGCAATTTATATTGGATAAGCTAAATAGGATTTTGGAAAAACATGGTTATCCTCCTAGAACACTTGGTGTAAACTTTGGCTATCCTATTAATCCTAATGTTCGACGTTATTAAATTATGTAGTTTCATTTATGTTTTTTTAATTGGAAGTAGTGGAATCAATGTAGTTGAAGTATTTGAATCAATCAAGTTTTAGTTTCATTATATATTTCTTTCAATTTTGAGATGAATTCATTATATCTTTCTTTCGATTTGATTTCAATTTTCAGATGAATCCAAAAAATTATTTGTTGAAGAGGAAAAAATGAGAAAGACTAGAGGAAAAAAAACTAAGTATAGAATTGGAAAACTAGAGTAGTTTTCTATATAAGTTTAGATGAAAACGCTATTCAGAATAGCGTCGGGCGCCATTCTGATTAGTGTTTTCTTCTCAGCCATTTGATTTCCAACGGCTCCTTTTAATTAACGGATCATAAAAAAAACACTAATAAAAATATCGTTTCAACGGCTAGATTTTTAAATCTTCTCTATAAATTGGCTTCTTCATCTCAAACCAAACCATCCCAAAATCTCAAGATTTTCTTTGTTTTCTATCTCTTCTAATTTTTTATTTTTTTATCGCTGCGACAAAATTTCTAAATTGAACAAAAATAAAGATTAGACAAATAAATGGTTGTTTGGGCTTGGTGTTAGAGTACTGCTCGGTCGAACTCGCAAGCGTTGCTATCTCAACTTTGTTTGTAAAGTTTAGTTGTCAAAACTATAAGTCTTGATTTCTAGTCTACTTATAACTATGTATCGGATTAGGATAGAATGTGTAGTTGAGCTTTAGACTTCACGTCGTTCATCGATTGAAGACGAAGATCTACTAAGGGGAGCTTGGAGGAACTTCATCAAAAAAAGGTATGTAGAGACTTGAACTCATCTATCACTCATAAGTCTATTCTATTCTATCTCCTATTGAGACTAAGTCGTATAGTTATATAGACTTTACATTATACACATGTGATATTTCGAGTTGAGTTTAACTCGCTTTTATCTTTCTCGAAATATGTGTTGGAAAGCTTTTGCTTTAACTAAGTTCATCATTATTCTTGATGAAAGTTAAAAGATGATCATGTGAAAATCACCTGGTAACATCTTACATGATTTGGGTGGGACAGTCATTTGATGTAGACTCGTAATGTTTCGTATTGATCATTCGATCACTTGAAAATTGCTTATAAGCTATTAGTTTGTGTGAGACAACTATTGTCGTCTTCTAAGAATGTTTCAATGATTGAAATGGGAGTTTAGAACAATTAACTATTGCCTGGATATAGCACAGTATGCATACCAGTATGTAAATTATTGTAAGAATGAATCAGGTCCGGGAACCAAGTACGCATTGAAAAAGCGGGGGTCTAATAAGATAGGTAAGATTAAAAGTAGTCACAAACACCTTCGTCAAGATAAGTCTTTAATACTAGCTGTTCTTCGGGAATATAAGTCCGGTTTATCAATTGGTTCCTGTGCACCTTGATTTATCAAAAGACGAAACAAAATTCGTAGGTATTTCTGTGGGAGATAGATTTATCTATTCCAATAGACTTTTCTGTGTGAGACAGATTTGTTTATCAATTCTTCGACTTTGGGTCGTAGCAACTCTTGGTTGTGGGTGAGATAAGCTAAGGAAATCAAGTGCGTAGAATCTTGCTAGGGTTCAGATACGTAAGGAGCGCAACTGTACCTTGATCAGTGTGAGATTGATTAGGGCTCAACTACATTCCAATCCGAAGTTCATTGGTAGTAGGCTAGTGTCTGTAGATTCTTATTAAAGTGTGGTGTTCAAAGTTGGACTAGGTCCCGGGGTTTTTCTGCATTTGCGGTTTCCTCGTTAACAAAACTTATGGTGTCTGTGTTATTTCTTTTCCGCATTATATTTTGGTATATAATTGAAATATCACAGGTTGTGCGTTAAATCGATCAATTGGGAAATCCAACCCAACCAACATTACTCGTAGAGCTTCTTGATCCCACAAAAGTCTTTAAACGAGCAGTCGTAAGAGATTTCACCTAGTTAGGATACTTTCCTCTCTGAATAGATGGCTCCACCAGAAACAACAAGAAATGAAGTTTGCCTGGCTCTTAGGATAGTTTGCTAGAAATGCAAACTTAGATATGTAATAAATGCCCAAATCGGTTTTCATAATTCCTAGAAATGCTTTGTCCAATATTTTCCGAAATCTCTCAATAGAAAATCTCCAATTAGTAAATGCACATTACTAATTTTTATTCACTAGAGATATGCATTAATTGCTGGTAATTAAAGTATATAAAATCAAAAACCTTAATTAAAAGATTCTTAATTTATTTCGGCACGGGATACCTTGAGTACCAAGGAATATCTTTGAACAGTAAATTATAAGAGTTACTGCTCGTGTTTAAAGTATGTTGACATCTTTTCACTGTAAATCCTTATTTCATATTTACATAGATTTGCTTTCTTGGAATCGGTTATACCACACTTCCAAACAAGTTTAGAATTGGTTTGCCAGTGTTCAAAGACTACTATGTGATTGGTCATACCAAATCACAATGGTTAGTGTGATCAGTCTTACCAAGTCACACACATAGGTTCGGATCGGTTATACCTAAATATGGTACCTACTTGTGATCGGTCACACCAGTCACTAGGATAGGTTACACCAGTTATAAGGATCGGTTCCATCTACACATGATATATACTTGTGATCGGTCATACCAGTTACCAGGACCGGTTACATCAATTACAAGGATCGGTCACACCAATTACAAGGATTGATCATACCATCTCATGGTGATTACTTAGGATCGGTTACACCAGTTACCAAGACCGGTCATACCAAATCATAAGTTTAGGCATTGTGATAGGTTATACCAAGATACATAACCGAAGTTAAGATCGGTTCTACCAACTCACACACATTGGTCATCCAAAGATATGCAATAAATAGCCGGACCAGTAAGCCTATTGATTTCCCTTTCGATTCACAAAACAAGTTCATGAATGTACTTCCTTTAAACAAATGTAAAACATTATTTCCTAGGATGAAATCTTCACCATAACCCATTCACATAATCATAACACTAATACAAGATTATATCGATGTCAAATCTACGAAGTTCAAAAGATAAGCGTTATACTTCGTTGTCTAATTCCTTAATACTATGATCATACTATTATGATCATGTCACATCACTAGAGTATTATATACAATATATACAGTATATACAGCTTCGCAGTTATGTTTTCAATATAGCACGACTTGAAAGATATGTTAGGGATGAAACAGTTCAAGTCAATATTACTAACCTCAAGTGGAAGGGTGATGTCATCATTTTAGTTCGTTACTTCTTCACATTCTTCAGGTCTTCGGAGTAATACTTGTATGTCTCAACATTCCTAGACTTTCTAGTCTAACCTAAACGAAGTTGATTCTATTATTTAATCAAGCGACTCTAGTTGAGTTTTGATACTAAAATATGACAACCAAACTTGACATACCAACGCTTGGTGAGTTCAACTGAGCTATGCTCTAACACAATATGTTTTGCGACCATGTGAAACCCACAATTTGTATCACATTGAACAACATCTGTTGATGGAAAGTACGACAAAATATGACGAGTCAATAAGGCTTGATTATAACATTAATGGGTCATAAAATTTCAACTAATTCGTTCAATGGGGTTAACATTGTATCTGTGGTGAGACGAATAGTTTCTGATGTCTTTTTTATCTGGATTTTCATCGATAGGATTATGATTCCATCTGCATCGTACTCCTTGTCTTCTATTTCAAAAGCTGACAGCTTTCTTTTATATTGTTATTAAAAATTTATTTTTCTTCTGCTCTCTCGTGTTTTCGAGTCACCTCTTTTGGCCTACCCTTCGGAGGTAGTTGAGACTTTCTTGGTTCAAGGGATATTGTGGTTTCAGGGTGCACAATGACTTTCAATTGGTGCATCATATCTGGTATCAAGCCTCATTTTCCCTCGATAAAAACGCAAAAAGTTCTTTCAATGTCTCTGAAACCTTAAACTCTTCTCTGGGAACATATTTATGAAGAGGTTAAAAAGATTGATGATGCCAAAATGGATCAATAGCCGATATAGGGATCACTCCATCAAACTTAGAAATTATATGGCAACATGGTAGTCCCAATGTCATCATATGTGTACAAAAATATGGATCTGAATAGATTCTAATTTTTTTGTTCAGACCAATCTCTTTTACCAGATGATTAATCGCCCAGTGTGACACGTTGTAAGTAATGCCACGCATCATCGGTTGTTTCCCAAAGTAAAGGAGACACTTAGTTGAATTCGATAGGAATATTTCCATAATCCTCGTAAATTTCATACATAAATATCTATGAAAAGCTTTCAATAGAATTGAGAATGTACCTTGAAAACCATAAATCTGCTCCTGAATTCTCCTGCGAGCAGCCTCCGCAAGGCTTGTGGCCTTATTGTTATAGTGTTTTACTTTGTTAGCCCACGCATATACAAACTTCTCCTTATGCGGCTCTAACACAAGCCATGTCTTATTTTAGTGAATCAAAACTCATCTAAGAGTCGCTTGATTATGTACTAGAGACAACTTCGTATAGGTTAGACTAGGAATATGAGACTTACAAGTATTACTCGAAGACCTGAAGAACGTGAAGAAGTAATGAGCTACAACGAAGACATCATCCTTCCTCTTGAGTTTAGTAATATTGACTTGAACTGTTTCATTCCTAACGTATATTTCAAGTCGTGCTATATTGAAAACATAACTGCGAAGCTGTGAATGAATATTTTACTCTAGTAGTGAGACATGATCATATGATCATAGTGTTAATCAATTATACTACGAAGTATAACGCTTATCTTTTGAACTTCGTAGATATGAAGTATTCATATGAATGCTATTGTGATTATGTGTATGGGTAAAGGTGAAGATTTCATCCAAGGAAACAATGTTTACATTTGTTTAAAGGAAGTACATTCATGAACTTGTTTTATGAATTGAAAGGGAAATCGCTAGGCTTATTGGTATTTTTATTCATTGCATATCTTTGGATTACCAATATGTGTGAGTTAGTAGATACGATCATAACTTGTTATGTATCTTGGTAAAATTAATCACAATGCCTGACTTATAATTTGGTATGACTAGTTTTGATTAATTAGTGTAACCGATCCTAAGTAATCACCTGAGATGGTATGATTGATATTTGTAATTGGTGTGACCGATCCTAGTAATTGGTGTGACCGATCACAAAAGAATTGTGTAATCGATCCTTGTAATTGGTGTAACCGGTCCTAGTAATTGGTGTAACCGATCCTAGTGACTTGTGTAACCGATCACAAGCAATACCATGAGTATATGGTAACTGGTCCTGGTAACTGACGTAACTGGTCCTGGTAACTGACGTAACAGGTCCTGGTAACTTGTGTGTTCGATCACAAGTAATCCATATTAAGGTATAATCGATCCCAGTGATTGGTAGAACCGATTGAAACCATGATTGTGATTTGATATTTGTCAATCACATAGTTGTCTTGGAATACAAATGAACCAATTCTAAACTTGTTTGGAAGTGTGGTATAATCGATTCCAAGATTGTAAATATGAAAGATGATTTACAAAGAAAAGATGTCAACATACTTTGAACACGAATAGTAACCCTTATCTTTTATTGTTCAAAGATATTCCTTAATTACTCAAGGAGATCCCGGTCCGAAATAAATTAAGAATCTTTTAATTAAGGTTGTTAGTTTTATATGCTTTAATTACCAGCAATTAAATGCATATCTCTAGAGAATAAAAATTAGTAATGTGCATTTACTAATTGGAGATTTTCTATTGAGATATTTCGGAAAATATTGGACAAAGCATTTCCAGGAATTATGAAAACCGATTTGGGCATTTATTGCATATCTTGAGAATAATTCGGTTTTGGAAATTCCTTGGTGTCCAAACATCCTTGGTCTATAAATACCTAAGTTTGCATTTCTAGCAAACTATCCTAAGAGCCAGGCAAACTTCATATTTTTGTTGTTACTGGTGGAGCCGTCTATCCAGAGAGGAAAGTACCCTAATTAGGAAAAATCTCTTACGACCGCTCGTTTAAAGACTTTTGTGGGATCAAGAAGCTCTACGAGTACCGTTGGTGGGAAACCAGATAATTGCAGTTTATTAGTTTTTGATTGATTTGATTGACTAACGGTTGTTGAACTTTGATTGCACCTAGTTTGTTTATTCTTGAGAATCTTCTCTTCTGATATAAGATTCACTCAAACTAGATCGAAGTGTCGACGGGATCTTTAGAACTGTTTGTAGATCTAAAGACATCTTGTGATAATCCATTGTTAACAGACTTCGTACTGTGCAGGATTGATCACAAGAGATTTAAGTGGTGTTGTGCAGGTTTAATTGAAGATTAAAGAAGATTCAAAGACGAAGAAGATTTATTATTGGTTTCTCATATCTTTGTGTAGCGGCTTAATTTGGAGAGTATTCAATTCTGGACTCGGTCCTGGGGTTTTTCTGCATTTGCGGTTTCCTCGTTAACAAAATCTTGTTGTGTCTTTTGCTTTTCTATTTCTGCAATGATAATTTTTTATTATAATTAAAAGTAAAATACACAAACGTTAACTCCGTATTACTTGATAGTGATCCTATAGAGTTTGGTTAAGTCCGAACCTATTATCAAGTAATCACACTTTGATTGTTGTATTGTCTCGATCTCGTATCCATGGGCGATCACACAAAGTGTGAATACCGATTTGTCGTATTGTCTCGACTTTGTCCATAAACAATCACTTTCGGTAAGAGGACTTATAGGTGGATAAATTAAATATTGTGGTGTATTTTGGTACCCTCGTCTTTTCAGCTTGACTATAATTTTCCTTCTACCGATTACGGAAACGGACATATTCATCCGTAAACACTTCCTCCATGCACGACCAAATCAACATCTCATGGTCCTTTGTAAGACTCAACCATTTGGCATGAGCCTCTTTCTTTTCCTTTTTTTTTTCCCTCATTCGTAAGTTTGAGGCCCTCTCTCCCTCTTGTTTTGACTGTTGCCTTTCCTTTACACAACCTTGGTTAAGAATGGTTCTACAACTGAGTTGGACATTAGAGTGCATGTGAAACGTACGAAGCAAATGGGTTGCAGCAGGAAAGACAATGAAAATATCCTTGAGTAATGCTTTATCCACATAAGATAACTACCGGTGTGTCATTTCCCCGGTAAAGCAGCTTCGCACACTGTAATGCCCAAACATAACTTTTTTCATCTTCGGAAGAAAAAAAACAGAGCCCAACTATGAACGAATGTTTGGTCGAAGTATGAAAAACTAGGTGGAACAACGACATACCATACTTGTTCGTCTTATAAGTCGAGTCTACTATACGAACTGATAGAAGGATTGTGTTAACCCAAAAAAATAGGTGCACAAAGAGTTCGGTAACGTTGTCTGCTTCTTCTCTTGTTTTTATGGTATAACTATGTAGTGTAGCCAACCACATGAAGACCTGGAGTATCGTCCTCCCATTAGAGACCTCCCCTTTTATTTATTTTCTTCCTTGGTATATTCTACTCAAAAAGGTGTGTTTTTCGGGTTCTTCTCTTTAGTTGCATTAAAGATGATCCTAGGTCGGGGCCTTTGTCGGTGTAATATTTCAAAATGGAAAACCCATCAATAAACAACTTAGCAATGGTAGCGTACCTGACTAGACTCTCTGGATCATGATGGTTGTGATACCAACATAGAACCTGCATACAAAATCTCTTATTTTTCTTGCGTACAACCTTTAACTTGAAGGGGCACACAGTTTTCTTGGTTGCTCTCTGACGCATCTTTCCATTTTTATTTTTAACGGTAAATACAACATCCTTACGGTGGGAATGATAGCACCCACTTTTCTCGCACACTAATTCCATCATTACGGCGCTGCGATGATGTTTCCAAAAATCGCGCATCTCACACCCTTACCAGTTTCGATAACCCATTCCCTTGCTTGATCTCTAGTTTCGAAGGTCTACAAGTCGGTTAAAAAAAGTGAACATGAGATGTTATAGGTACATAATTTTTTAAAACACTACCTACTGATAAGTTGCCTGCTTGGTGCGAAAATGTTAGGAAGTGTCATGGAAAATTTTGCTGGGAGGTTGGAAACTATCAGGGTCCCCCTTTTATGGAGCATGATCTTCATTGACATTGACTCAGCAAACGACCTACAACATGTGCCATTTGGAGATACTAAAACATGTTCAGAAACAAAACACACTAATACATACAATTTTGTATATTATTATATGTATGTGACCATATACCTGGAACCATTCTCCGAAAGAATCAATAAAGCTCGAATTGAAAAGATTAGAAAGATATTAACAAAAACATGTCGAACCTAATCTAAATTACCTTGAGTAAATTAAATTAATATTATTTAACGGATTTCGCTTTACAAATAATAATTACTGATTGAATCACAATGTTATATATGACAAATATTGTCCGAACTATATGTATATTTCAAAGGGTTTTACCTATTTCCCATCCCCACTTCCCTTAAATCCCATCCCAACAACACAACTCAGATTTTGTAAAACCCATTTAGGAGTGAGTAAACATAACACGCTGTATTATTTCTCATAGATAACTTGAACAGTGAACTCTCACATTACATCCATCAAATTGATCAGGTTGGTAATTCCCAAATCAACAACTTAATTAGGTTTGAAGATCAAATTGAAAAACTCAATTTTATTTGTTCTATTTGAGAACAATTGATTACGATCAAAACCTAATTGAAATAGTGAAATATCAATGAAAAACATACGCTTCCTTGGTAATTGGTATATCTACTTCATTTACACTTTGTTTCAACTGCATAACTACAAACATTAGAAGTTCAATGAAACGACAAAATTAATTAGCAATCTGCAGTAAACTATAGCTTTGGGTTTTCTAATTTTTAGATACGAAACCATTATTGGATCATGATTAATGCAGAGAGTAGTGTGATGGTAGTACACAGGTGGTGTGGTGGTACTGGCACGGGGATTAGATTCTTTTCATTTTGTGTTGGACGATTTAGAAATTAGTTTTGAGAGAGAGGAAGGAATATGGTGGGTCGATGAAAAGGAGAGGAAGGTTATCCTTAAAATAGGGTGAGTTTTATTTACCTAACTTAGATAGGGTTAAACAAAAATTAGTTTGTGTGGTTTGGATGGGATTTAGGAGAAGTGGGGATAGGAAATAGGTAAAACCTTTCAAAGACCCAATTATATATCAAGTTCGCTTTCAAAATAATCATTAATGGTCAAAACACATTTCGAACTGAATCTGCATTTAAAGAGCCGATAAAATTCATTATCATAAAACGAAGTTCACTTTAAAAATAATGATTAATGGTCGAATCAGAATAGTTCAACAGAGAAAAGTCAAAAACAATTCGAACTTGATGTTATTTAATAGAGTTCGCTTTCAGAATATTACACAAAGGTCCAATCATATTAGTTCGACAGAGACGGAAACATGCTGAACTTAATATCACCATTTAATTAAATGTTATTTAACAAAGTTTTCTTTCAAAATAATCAACAAAGATCATATCAAATTTGTACGAAACAGATATAGGAAAAGTAGACATGGTTAACTTGATTACTATTACATAAAACCTCTTAACGGCGTTAAATAAGATCAGAGGGAAGAAAGTATAAATACACGAATATCTTTTAACCAAAACTGTGAATTACATTCGGGTATACAAATTTCTGATCCTACGAACAATGACGACAAATAAGATTTCCACTATTGTTTACCATGAAAAACTTGAATTTTTTAACCATGTGATGCGCATACCTCATTATGATGTCCTGATTCTTCATTCGACTCTTGAGATGAGAAACGATGAAAGATTTACCATCCAAAAAAAAAATCATCTCGGAATCTTGGGTTGTATTAACATAAAATAAATCTTGCAACTGGTCTCCATCACTCTCATCCATCTCCTTGATTTGAATATGGTAGTCGAACGATAACTTTTCTTCTCCCCAAACAATTGTTGTTTGAGATAGAAATCGAGAAGGAATGGTCGGAAGCGGTGGGTAATATAGCGCGAGTCAGAATAACTAGCTAAAAATATAGTACCCCGAACATATGTATTAGTAGAAAGGGTAAAATAGGAAATAGAAGAAATACAATTAAGGGACACATTCAACTATTGGGATTTTTCGAGACTTGGTGTTCTCTTATTCAGCAATGCATTAGCACCCCTGCCATTGCAATCTTGTGTAATGGCTCTCTTGGAAAAAAAATCCACCCCTCGAAAGGAATTAGGCAAGGGGATCCACTCTCCCCTTACCTTTTCCTGATTTGTATGGAAGGCCTCACTAGGCTTTTAAGGAAAAACGAGTTCGAAGGTAAGATTAGAGGAATTGGTGTAGCTAGGAATAGTATTCCTATTTCCCACTTGTTATTTGCTGACGATTGTATCTTATTTTCTAAGGCTACTCTAGTCGATGCTCAAAACATACTAGAAGTAATTAATACCTTTAGTAACGCCATGGGGCAGATGATAAATTTCCAAAAGTATGGAATATTTTTCAGCTGCAAATTTCCTAATAAATTTGGTAAAATGATAATAAAAATTCTGAAAATCCAAAAAAATAATATCTCAGACTCTTACTTGAGTACTCCCCTTTTACTTCCGGGTTCAAAAATTCAATGCTTTGACTCGATGGTTGCTAGATTTAGAAGTAGGCTTCAAAATTGGAGAGGAAGAAATCTCTCTCCAGCAGCAAGAACTGTAGTGGTCAAATCCATTCTTGAAACTCTTCCCATTTATCAAATGGGGAATTTTAAGATTCCAAAAATTATTACCGACCAACTCATTTCCCTACAAGGAGATTTTTGGTGGGGAAAGAAGGAAGGTAAAAAGGGCTTTTATCCCAAAGCTTGGATAGCTCTTTGCAAGTCTATTAATGAAGGTGGTATAGGTTTTAAAGACATTGAGGCTAACAACTTAGCTCAACTAGGTAGATTAGCATGGAATTTGTTGACAAATAAGGATGCTCCTTGGGCTGTTGCACTTAAAGCAAAATACTTTAGGAATTGTAGACATGGTCTTGATACAAAAATTACTAAAACAGGGTCTTGGATGTGGAGCTGCATTCAAAAAGGATTAACTCAAATCAAACCTCATTGCTTTTGGGAAGTTGGGGATGGCAGCTTCATTCACATCCTCGAAGATAACTGGATACCCATGGACAGGGAATTGGCTCCAACTGCCCTGCCACTTAATGTCTTCTTAGTCTCTCATCTTCTCCTTCCTAACTCTTGTGCTTGGAATATTACCCTTCTTCAAAGTATTTTTGACCCTGCCACAATAGAAGCAATCTCTCTGATTACCGTGAATTTGTCTAAGAAGGATAAAATTAGGTGGAAACTAAGGACAGATGGAAACTTATTGACAAAAACCTTATATGCTACAATTATAAACCAACCGAAAATCCAGAACTCTATCTGGGACCAAATTTGGGAGATAGAATCCTCACCTAGAACTGTTTTATTCATTTACAAATGTAGGCAAAACATGATAGTTACGGCAGATAGCCTAGTGCGGTATATCGATATTCAAAATGTTTGTGCTTTATGTTCGCATCAGGGAGAGACTCTTGAGCACATTCTTGTTAATTGTCCCTTTGCTCGAAGTGTGTGGTTTTCATCTCCTTCAAACCCATTCCCGCCAAGGTACACTATACTTTATGTGAATGAGTGGATAGGCAGTTGGCACATTGCTCCTACAGGCTGGCGCTCAGATAAAGGGACTTGGAAGGCTTTATGTGCTTCAATGGCGTGGAACATATGGAAGGAAAGGTGTGACAAGACTTTTTAAGGAGTACAGCAAGACCAAGTCTATCTCAGCACAGTTCGTTATTGGGAAGAAAATCATCAAGCTAGGAGAGCGGAGCCCCAACCAAACCCCCATAGTCATAACAATGTGGCTAAGGAATGGATTGCCCCCATGCCTGGGGCGGTCAAAATGAATATTGCTTCCTTTTGGGATATAACTAGTAACATCTCTATCTATACTATTGTCTTACGAGATCATTTGGGTTTAAGCAGGCAAGTGATTCGGAAAACAACCAAAACTCAAACAAGTGACGAAGGGGAGGTGTTAGCAGCAGTGGAAGCTTGGAATTGGGGACTTCGTCTGGAAGCTACCAACATCCAAATTGAAACCAGCTGCACCAATCTCTACAAGCTGATACATGGGGAAGCAAGCAACATCTCTTGGAAAGCTACTGCGAGATGGGAAGCGAGTAAACAATCAATTATTGAAGCTAATATCAGTGATAAAACTTTTCTTTTAAGTATTGTAACTAAAGGAGCCAACCAAACAGCTATTGATTTGGGGCAGAAATCCAAAGCAATAGCAACCTGTGACTTTTATGGAACTCCCCCTGTTTTTATTTTCAAAATTATGAATAGGGATAGGATGCATCTCAGTGATCGCAACCTAACCCAAACAATGTGTAACTTTCCTTAATCTTTTTTTTTCTATCTTTTTATTACCAAAAAAAAATAAAAACTATTAGGGCTACATCCCGAATTTGCGCTACATGAGATTTTGTAACGCAAACCACTTGCCTTGGTTTTTCATCTCATTGGTGTTATTTTAGTTTTTGAGTGCGTAAATATGTGAAGTATTTCTGTCATACTTAGTGGATCACCTTGCAGAACTTATAAGCCGACCAGAGGTGTTGTTTTTTTATGTTCATTGTTTATTTATAAACGAAAAAGCTAAAGGTGGACGTGGACCAATTCTCCCCACTGTTAGATTAAGATACTAGGGTCCCAATAGGAACTTAGAAAGCCCACCCCTACTAATCCAGTGGTGCACGGACAGGTCTACCAATTGGTCCACCCCTAGGAAAGTCGATTTATAAACATGGTTTGAACTTTTCTGCATAATGATCGTATTCCGAAATAAATGAAACAATATACTCCCTCCGTTTTTCATTAACTATCTTTTAATTGACAAAGTCAAGATTTTAAGGGGACCGTAATAAATTTCATGACTAAACCAAAACCAAAACCAAAGCCTTTTTCCAGTAGCAAGTACCGGGTAGGCCAAAATGCTAGAAACATGGAAAAAAACGCTAGAAACAGGGATTGAACCTGTGACCTTGTGGTTAACACCCACACGCTCTTACCAGCTGAGCTATTCCAGCTTCAGAAATTTCATGACTAACCCTATTAAAGCTATATTATTACTAAAATTAAAACTAATATACATAAAGAGGAAATATTAACGGACCAAGAAGCCGCCTATTTCGTAATCGAATATCAAAGGAACTTCTTAATAGCCCAACTTTATGGATAGATTCCCAAGTCTTTGAAAGTTTCAACCAGGGGAAGCTTCACTCATACATCAAAAGACAATTGAATTAAAACTTTAAGAGGAATTATTGAATTACCAAAACAATTACAAGCTTTAGCCTAAACAGAAGATGGCTTAATAAGATCCACCATTAGTGAGTTGTAGTAGTACTAATTAGTATTAAAAATATAAATCGGGTAATATTATTTTGGGAAATGTTTTAAGAAAATAAAAACAAAGATATCTTGGTGGAAGGCTTATTAGGAATATTTTTATTAAAAAGGAAATGACGATTAATATTAAAGATATTGAATAAAAAAAAAATTCCTTATATATGGTGATCCTATTTAAGATTATGGATTGAGTTTATATTAAAAATGATTTTATGATTATAAAAAATAAAGGGTATATTTGATAGTATAAGGAAAAAATATGTCTATAAATATATATGGTGATACTATTTAAGATTTTGGATTGAGTTTATATTAAAAATGATTTTATGATTATAAAAAATAAAGGGTATATTTGATAGTATAAGGGAAAAATATGTCTATAAATATAGCGAACAGATGAAAAAAGATGGACCAAAATAGAATACAAGACAGAGGGAGTGCATCGGTTGAAGAAAAAAAGTGGAAAAACTTTGCGGTGTAATATTCAGTCATCTGATTAACTTGCACGAGAAAAATACATGATTTATATGGGCTGATACCAACTCTACTAAGGGTTGATACCAATCCATATAGGACGAAAAGATCCAGGCGATCCTGACCATTGGATCGGTGGACTGGATCAGCCCATATAAATCATGGAAAAATACTTCACTGCTTTATTGGATTAACTCGCACAAAATCAATGCTTCTGATCAAGCACCAACATTTGCGTCAAAACAGTTTCTACCAAAAATCTACCTCAAATATTACATAATCATAAACATGAATGAAATGCTGAATACCTACAATTAACTCTGCCCAAAACATAAATCTTAAGAAAAATCTATTTACTAGATAAATATGAGAGATCCTTCAATTGTTTTGGATCTACCTCTGAGGGAGTTCTAGTCAACGCACATTGTGCAGTAGTGGTTTTCGGGAAAGCTATCACATCTCTGATGGAACTAGCACCTGCCAACAGCATCACCAATCTGTCCAGCCCAAAAGCAATTCCCCCTGGATCAAAGCATCAGAGGCATTTATCAGTATCGAAAGCATAGAACGTTCTGCGATGTATCTGCCACCTCAACAAGCTCATGAAGAAAGTCTAGTTGGCTTGAAAATGATATAGCAATATACACTACAACTAAATAATGTGCAAACGCATCAAATTCCAGGACACCAGGCTTTGATAACAATTGGTCTCATAGCTTACAACTAATACATGAAATGGCCATGCCTTAGATGAAAAGGCCACTGCAACCATTGTAAATTTGTAAATTATGACATCTACTTTTTTCCTCTTGTGATGTGTATTGGTGTTTTCAATCATTTAGTCAATATAGTGTGCAGGAGTAAAGTTCAGCTTTTCCATACCATGTGGAGGAGCCCCCATATCCAAAGCCTCGAGAAGATATCCAAACTGTTCTTCTGCCTGCGAAATTCATCTCCAACAAAATTAGGAAAAAACTCAAAAAACCCCAACTGTGTTATGCATTAAAGTGATAAAATCTTTTGACCATAGGACCCATTGATCTTAAACGAAATCCATTTAGACTTGGACACCAAAAGCCTTCAGCTTCAATTAAATTTCAGTTTTTTGCATCATAGGTAAAACATTAAGTCTCACCAACTAATGACAATACTTAAATAAATTTCCAAAAGGGAATACGCATGCAGCAGCAAGAAAAGAAACAATGACGGAATTTCAAAAAGTTTGACTAGGGTCTCTCACCTTTTTACTCCTTTCCAATTTTTAAGTAGAAATATCATAAAAACCCTAATCTTTTTCCCCAAGACTTGATTCAAAACATTGAGTGAACCAAAAATGACTGCGGATTAAGTATAAAGAATCCCACATGCAGTTCGGACATGCCTAAAAAAGGGCCAACAGAATTTCTTGTTTGCCAAACCAACCCCTGTTACTCGATTTTCCAACTCACCACCACAAACAAATTTAACTGTCTTTCACCAACTTCCATCATGTTCATCATCCGGCTAATAAGATGGCTACATGGTCAATTACACAATTTTTCGCCGGACAACACCCAGCATCTTAATGGAGAAGTGACTTTTGCAACCTTTACGTATGGTGTTTCAGTCAGAAAGCAAACATACAGATCATAAGAGCATTGAGTATGAAACAAAAAGTAACACCTTAATACATGATAATTTTTCTATGCATGAAACTTTTTCTATGCATGCCAGTTTTTCTTAATAGATCAAAATCTCGTAAATCAATTCCAAAAACAAAAACAGAAAAACTGCTCCCACATTGGCAAACATGAGCAAGGAAAAATGCTAACGCGACAGGAGAAAAAGCGCAGAAGGGATTCACCTGTTTAGGTGTTATGCCAACAATTTCCAGAACCTTTTCTTGGACCTCGCGCTTAAAAATCCTAAGACTCCCTCCCCCAATCTGATAACACCATACCAACAAGTGGCGTCTCTCGTTAACAACTCTTGAAGGCATATCTAAGGTCGGAGCTGAACCATTGGAATTAATTACATTCAACAAACTCAAGAGGAGAACAACAGTTGGCATACCTCAACACCGTTATAAACCATATCATAAGCCAGAGCACGAGCCGAGGAAAGGTCTTCCATGTCATCCGGATTTGGTGCGGTGAAAGGATGATGTAATGCCTGCAAACAACTCTGTTTAATTAACCAAAAGTATAGAAAGTCACAGAGAAGAAACATGTCTAGAATAATTAATCTGCCTTGAGTTGAAAAAAAAAAAACATAATATTATTTCCTGTATTTTATCCTTATACTTCTCAAGTGAGGAGGGTGGTTGACTCAGTTTAAGGCCCTGGGAACCTTAATTTGGACAAAAACAGGCCATAGCAGACATAGGATAGCCATCTTCGGGTAACAAGAAGGCTTCCAACCTCTCCCAAGTGATCTTCCACAGCCACATCAGATGTATTTTGGTTGACAAACCCTTCGCTATATAATGACAGAGCTAGCTAATCTTCGGATGTTAACAGTTCCATTCACATTTCCAAAGAAGAATATTTGATCTTTTAATCCGTGATAATGAACGATTAAACCTAGTGAATCTTTACTTATTTTACAAAAAATCAGATCACTAAATTGAAACAAAAATAAAATTTGGAAAGTAACTATTCGATGTTTTACAACATTCTTTATAACGCATGACCGAAGAGGGACATGAACTAGAGCTGAATTGAACACTGAACAATATATTGACATTGAAAAACAACTAGAAATTTGAAACCTCTCCTCCGAACTATTCCACTCGAACATTGGAAAATCAGTCACCCATAATATTGAATGCGCCGACTGCATCAGAAAATTAATGACTTACTTACATGTGTGTGTGCGTTAGAAAGGTAAAGCTAACGACGGGAGTTGCTTGGAACGGACAACAATGGCGGGTAAAGCTCGAAGGAGAACCAGAGAGGAAGACATTAGTGGATTCTGTTGGGTGAGACAACGCCGAAATCTCTTTGGGTTCAACTCGTTATCTAGTTTTCCTCCAAGGTTTTATCGGCAGAGCTCAATTGGATTTTGGCACCCAAGGGCAACTACTGCGTCTGAATGTTTAGTGGATATTTGCGGGAACATTTTCCCACCGAATAATTCTAGATAAACATCCACATGTTTGAACTGAAAATATAGAGAATAGAGAGTTTGACCATTAGATATCAATATACTCTTCGGTTCGAGGATGCTAATGCGGAGGAGATCAGAAGACCTTTTTTCATTCTCATTTTTTTTTTGAGTTGCCGATAGGATTAAAGATTAACATTGAGAGAGCTCTATGATTAGTGTGGGTGTTGATTGTATGGTGGAGGTTTTGGCAGCTGAGTTAGGGTGTAGAGCGGAGAAATTGCCTATAAAATATTTGGGTTTGCTTTTGGGTTCTACTTCCAGATGTGCTTTTGTTTGGGAAGAGATAATACAAAGGATGGAGGTTAAATTACCAACTTGGGAGAAGAAGTTTTTGAACAAAGCAGGTAGGTTACTTTTAATAAAGAGTTTTCTTTCTAGCCTTCTTGTTTACTTTGTTTCTCTAATTCACATGCGTGCAAGTGTGGAGTTGAGGTTAACTACACCCACGAGGAATTTTAGAAGAAGGTTTTATGGAGGAAGGTTGTGAAACAGAAGTTTATCAATAATCCAGAAGTATTGATTCCTGCAGATGATGTCAAACCAAAGGGAAGGAGTGTGTGGAAGAACATCATTAATACTACTTCTTTTTTTGCATGAACACATTGATTTTAAACTTAATAATGGTAAAGCTATCAGATAGATTTCCAGCAATATATAAAGCTTGTAGGAGAAAGCAAGCTTCTATATATGAAATGATTGTGGATGGCAGGCTTAGTTGTGATACTGGAAGGAATCTGTCAGGTAATGAACAACTTGAATGGGATAAGCTTTGTAATGAGTTCGGTCATGTGCATGGTCTGACAGAGGAGAAGGACAACATTGAAACCAGAGGCGGATGTATAATTAAGAACAGTTATGAAATGCAGATGCAAGATGAAAAGGAAGATGAGTTTTTTAAGCATGTATGGAGGAAAAATATACCATTTAAGCTAAGTTTTATGATACGGGCTCACTATCACAACTCCCTCCCCACTTTAAGTATGCTTATGCATGGAGGAATTGAAATGCAAAGTGACTTTTGTTTGTTTTTTAAGTAAGAACAAGAAATTGTTGATCATATGTTGGTTACTTGTCAATATGCTTTTGAAGTCTGGTCTTACTTCCTTAAAGCTTCTAAAATTCAGTGGATTATGTGTGAGACAATGCACCAGCAGTTTGAAGCATGGATTAATAATGTCTTGAATGGACATAGTATATAGAGGTTTGGTGGAAGGTCAACTATGCAGTGGTTTGGCATTTGTGGAAGGAAAGGAACAACATGGATTTTGGTGGGTTTTTTTTATAAGGATGTATTCAAGGATTTGGCAATCAGTCAAGTTCTTTTTATGTGGGAGACAGTCTTGCATGTTTAAGACTCTTTTTTGTTCCTTGGCTTGTAATTATCTTGTACAATTTTTTCCTTTTCATATAACCTTCTTATTCAAAAAAAAAAAAAAAGGGTATAGTATAGGAATAAACCTTTTGTTTATAGGGTAGGGTGTAAATCCTGGTTACATATAGATGGGCCCCACATATAGACCGAAGGCCCTACAAGACTCATGTTGTGCGGTCCAGCAATATTGTTTCATGTGTAATGATCCATATGTAGTGCTTAAAATACAGTTCTTCACATCTAGTTTCTCTCCTCGGTGATCTTTGAATCTAAGTCAATTGCCTCATTAAAACCTCGCAAGAAAAATACAGAAGGACAAAACCTGAACTAAGAAAAAAGAGTACAATGTTAAGAATTCTTGAAAAGTATTGGACTCGCATATGTTGCCTCGTTAAAACCTTGACATGGGAAAATCCAGTGGGATAAAACCTTGACGAAGGGAAAAGAGTACAACGCGATAAGTACAGAAGTATGCCTTTGTCGAATACTCATACATGGCATCCTTTCTACGTCTCATAGATGATTAATGCAAACCCAGTATTGATACTGAGCCGAAAACTGTTGTGGTGCAATCTTTCTTTGGTTGTGCTGATTGTAGAAGTGGTTTCACTTAACAAACTATCGAGTTTCATTTATTTGATTCTGATATTGTTCAGCAATATCAATGCAATCTTCAGGTCAAAAACCTTGTCAAGTAATAAAAACCCTGTGGGAAAAACTAATTTCGAACGAAGAAAAAAAGAGTACAACACAACTTCACATTTCGAAGTAAATTATACCGACATCATATCCTTGGATCCTCACCCTGATGTCAACACCACCTTGTGATTCCATTTAGAGAAGTTTTCAGACAGTTCCTTTAGTGATATACTTTTCAAAAGTAAACAATGGTCGTGACTTAGTAAATAAGTCAGTCATATATATCTCTCACTGATTATTTTTAAACGAAAATAATCAATGCAACCATAACTACATCAATATCTAAATGAAATTGTCATTTACTTACATTTGAACCTCAACTAATCATGGGAGTGCTAGCATGATGCATGTCCTTATTAGATTTCCTGAAAACTTTGGACATATGTAAACGGGTGGAATAATATGCCACAAGCTCGGTGCTCGATCGAGCTTTCTCCATATTTTAATCTTAAATTCGAATTTTCAGCAGCTTTTAAAATCTTTTGCTTCATTAATAGTACATACCATGTCCATACCATCGACATATATAACTATAATTGCAAATCAGGAACTTTTTTTGTGAGTACGCAAGGCACAATACTTTACTTGTTTATCCCTTCCAAATCAACTATTCTCTTAGAAGGGTATACCAAATCCGTCTGATTGCTTTAATTCATAAGTGAATGCTCCAATCTAATTGCAAACTCATTCCGTGGTTTATAGTCATTTAATTTGGGCGAAAAAGAGTTATCAGACACTTTTGTAAATATGTTTATCTCTTAATTTTTACAGAGATAAGTAATAAAAACATAAAAATGTTGCATTTCAAGTCCATCTGAAGCTACCAAGCACATTCATTACAAGAGAGTAAACAATTCCATGGTGTTGTGAGAAACCTTGCGCAACAAGGCGAGTCTTTATATGTACTTTAAGATTTCATTCTTCTCGATGCGCTTTGTGAAAATAAATATGTATGTCCATATGCTCTACACTTGGTTGTCTAGCACTACCACACCAAATACTTGTATATTTGTCAAATAACCAAGTTCTACCTGAATGCGTAGGCCAAATATGTTGTTGACATTAAACAATAAGAAGCATGGTTGAATCTCGCTGTGTTCTATTTTCCTGAGCAACCGTATATATAAACTAGAACTTCACCGGTGCCGTAACAGCACCGCCTCTATAATAAGTAAAAGAAGAATTATGTCAATTTTAACCCTTGTCATTTTTTTTTGGCTCTATATATAGTGACAATTTTTTTCCATGTTTTTTTTGGAGAATTGCTAGGTTGACCGTAATAGTTGTCTCGATGAAACCACCGAGTGAAACATGTAATGGGACCAACTGAAAACCTTTACTATCCCAATAATAAATCATTATGCTATCACCATTGAAATTTTCTCGGGTTGTTTTTAGAGCAAATTGTGGTCAGCATGTACAATTGTTTCTTTTGTATTATAACCAGCTTATTTTCACATTAAAAAGATCAACCACAAATTCCATAATTAATTTATTTGTGTCCTAACGACATAGAATAAGAATTGCCCACTACCTGACTACCACACTGACCACCCGCACTACCATCACCAGAACCACCCATCACCACTACCTCATCGCCGGCTTCCATGGACCCCTACCCACAAATACCACCCGATTGATATGATTATTAACAAATTTATTATTTATTTAATAAAAGTATTTATTCAGATAATCATAAGATATTTATAAGGAAACATTAATAAAATATTTAATGATGAAAGTATATTTATTAGGATAATTGTAGGACATTTATAATGAAAGATTAATAAAATATTTAATGAAAGTTCATTTATGAAGATACTTATAAGATATTTATGATGTAAGAAAATATTTATAATGAAAGATTAATAAAAATATGTGATGAAATAATTATAAGCTACTTATGATGTAAGATTAATAAAATATTTATTATGAGAAATTAATGATACAATGATGATGCAAGCAATCATAGCCATAGATTTAGCTTCTCTCAAAACAAATCTTGGCCGCTCTTTATCTTGCCTAACTTGTCCAAACTATGTTTTATATCTAGATAAATAATCATTAATATGCTCGCATGACTCGTGTGTGTTCTCATAATTCATCGGGATTGCATTTTTCTCTTGAATCATTAACTTCTGAGCATCTTCCAGTTTAACTATGGACATAATCATTGACAATTCAGATGATTTCATTAATGATACAAACTAGGTTGTGCCTTGTTCACCTATTTCTTTTCTAAGTGACCATTGATGTAACCTGGTGGTCCATCGTCAGTTATGGAGCCACGACCTTAGTTACATTTTTCACCATGTGCAGTTGTTACACCTTAATTTATGGTGCATATCCCTTACTGAGGATTTCTTACCTTATAGGTACACTTGCAGATTGTAAGTTTGATCTTGTCAGTTTAGCGATATAAATGCACATTCAAAAAATTGAGAATTATTTTCCACTTGACAATTATGTTTGTGGGACACAAGAATCAGTGGAACCACACCACGACTATTCATGTCGTTCCCTTAGAAAATCCTTTATAGTATCTCCCCCTAACGAAGTGAAGAGTGTATCATCAAAGTGATAATCTGCAAATCTAATCATTAAGAGATCGCCTGCCAAAGGTTTCAAAATATGGATAATTGTTGGGAATTCATATCCAAAATAACTACTTAATCGTTTTGATGACCCACTACATTTGATGACCCACTACAATACGATGTGACGTCGTGATGGCACATATATAACACTACAAAGAATGTGTAAGAATACAAATACTAGGCTTATATCCAGTTACCAACTATTAAATAGATGTATAACTCATTGTAGGTTCTAAAACAAATAAGTGAAGATGCGTATAACAATGTATATCCCACAAGCGCAGTTATAGGAAAGTTGGTACGCATTATTTATGACTCTGACACCATCTATAACCTTTGATGGTAGCATCTGCAAGTTATTTTGATGTAAACTTTCTAGCATTAATAAGGATTGTGAACCCTTTTGTAATATGTGCTAGGATTGTTTCAAAAAATGCATCATTTCTTGTGAATAATACCTAATTCAACACTTTGAATCATCCACTAGATCCATAAATCACTTGAACGGTCTGCATTCTGCATGGATATGCCTACAAATATCACCTTGTTTCCTTTGAAAGAATGGGTTGTTTACCATTTGCATCGTAGGATCATCTCAGTCTTGTCTACTAAAGAAAGACTTTGTAAAATGAGTGACATCCTTTTACACTTTAAAAGCATAATGAAAGGAGAGTGGTGCTTTTAGTACTTTAAAAAGGTTAATTGTGAGATATGTCGTTAGTTGGCATTCTTTTAATATTTGTGTTTTTCATTTTCTTGTTTACTCGAATAAAATGATGTCCATTTGAGTTCTTAAAAAAATAATCATGTTACAACCAAAGCGTCTTTATGGTTATGTCAAAACCCGAATGAGTCAAACCCCAACATTACGTTGTTAGTGATGATATGGATTTTATTATCCAAATATTGGTGATTTACTATTCGTTAGACTAATTCGCTAATCATTTTCTTTAAAATGTGATTCCTTTCACATTCATTAGAGGTAATTTATAGATGCATTTCCATTCTCATCACGGGGTTTTGTATGATAACCGTTTGCACAAATTTCGCTGGAACTTAACAAAGTTTAATTAGCTCTTGGTTCTTACAAAGCTCGTGTAACTTTTAATATTTATACTAATTAGGAAACTAGTATTGAGCATTTCTTCGCCTGACTATTACTTGTGATGATCCAATCATTCTTATGGTACTATATAAGGAAACAATTTCAACAAGTAATTTAGTATATTTTCTTAAGAGATTCATGTAATAAGTGGTATGGCCTTATTACGTGATAAAAAAGATCTCTCAAACTTATTTTAGAGTATTGTTGTTCACGAAAATGAAATACTTTTCATCATAATGCACAAATGATCATATTAACTCAAGTGCTTTAGAGTATGTCAATCTCATGGAAATGATACACTTTTCATTCCTTAAGTACATACAATAAATTTATTGTTGGCAAAAAAATGTTCTTTATTTTAGCATAAAACAATGTCTGCTATAGAATCAATAGTTTGTACCAAATCATAGAAAACCTAAAATCAAAAGATACAAAATTCGATTAAATAAATATAGCAAAATAAGGAAATTGGGAAAGTGTATTGACTGGGTAGAGCTCTTGTTGCCATAAAAATTTACATCTATATATGACCTTGTCCACAGATATAGAGAATTTGTTATTCTTTATACTCCCTACATATCTTGTAGTTGAATGCTACTATAGGATACCCGCATTACAGTGCTCGTATCATTCTCAGTAAATGCTTATACCAAGGTTTCCAACTCTCATTGGTATGAGTCAGAAGTATATCTATGTCCCATGCTCGGTAGATATATTTACTTTATATCGTTACTACTAAAGCCAAATACCCGCCCCGATACTAGAAAATGTTTATATCTTCTACCAAAATTTATGTGTTTTCTTTCACATGTCCTAGTATTCCATGGTGGGTATGATTCAGTCAGTCTAACCCTTTGTACTTCGGGGTTCCTTCCATATTTAACCTTTTCGTAATCAACTTATGTTAAGAAATTTCATTATCTCAACAGGTATGACATTGTTGTTTAAGAGAATCTAGCATGCCTCTCAACCACTTTAGGTTGAATAGATTATTTCAAACTATATTTGTTCTTTAATATAATTGACGAAGTGGAAAATTTAAAAATGGAAAGATTTTTCTTACTCATGTCACCTTTTGTGAATTTCTTTCGACAAAAGCTGAGGTGCTTATTTGCAACATATCTTTGTTGAAGTCATTGACTTTTTTATAGTCTAACAAGTGGAATTTATCACATTGAACATCTGGGGAAAAATATCATAAATGTTTCAAATAACTTCCTTCAGAGCATTACATAACCTGAAGTCAATATGTCGCTTTAAAAACGTAAAAGCTACGCCTTCATCTATAATCGATACATCGTCATAAGTAAAAGGTTTCATGATGGAACCATAGTCGTTATACACACAAATGAATTTCACATAGGAGACCCATGGTGTTCATATACTCTGAGTCCAAAAAGGTCAATTCGAGTCAAGTTGGTATAGCCAAAGTCTGGTCAACTTTTTGGTCAATGTCGGTCCATTGGGTTGACTAGGTCGTGCTCAACAAAAATGCACATATATCGTCCATTATACATGAAGCATTCAAGCGCATTGATAACAAATTTGAAACTATTAACATAGGTCCGAAATACATTGTTAACCCTAATAATTGAAAATTTTGTCTTTTTACTATTCTGATCGATAGACAATCCTATTATAGTCTGATTATGATAAAAAAAAAAATATACAGGACATTTATCATAATTTTATTTTATACATACTAATTAATATTTCAAGATAATCCAACGGCTAGAAACAAAATTATGTAGGACGCCATAAGTCTGTTTCAGATTACTTTCCCGTGGACATAGTTGGAAATATCGCATACTTTCGAGTAATTCCCATAGTTGAATCTTTATGAAATTTTTACATGGGATACGTGCAATCAATATATAACCCAAACAAAAATTATAACTTAATCTAATTGTTAAAATTCTAAATATTAAGGTATTAATACGTTGTTCACAATTAGGTTTTTTCTTGAAAAAATTTATTATCATGCGTAGAGGTTTTGGGGATGGCATCATATTCTTATCTGTTTGAAAAGTTTTAGAACCCTTTAGATAATAAGATCATGAGTTTAGAGAAGTCTTTCGCTATACTATATCAGAATACCACAAAGTTTCAACAATCGGCTAATAGTAAGATTATATAGGCTACGACTCAGGCTATTTCTAATTTACAAGTATAGGTTACTCAGATAAATGAGTCTTTGAAAGAGAGAGAAAAAGACAAATTCCTTAGTCAAACATAACCCAACCCTATAGGAGTTCATGAAGTAAGTGACAAACCATCGAATCATGTAAATGCAATTAGAACCCTTAGGGATGGTAAACTGGCAGACAATAAGGTAAACATATTGTAGTTCACCCCTTTGAGTCAGTAGCTGAAGAGACTGAAATAATCTCTCAAGAGTCTAGTGCAACTCATGATAAGTCCAATTTTGTACCCAGGGCCTCATATTTATAGCTAATAGTACCAACAAAAAATGAATCCAATTTTAATGACATATTGGAGGTTTTTAAGCAAACGACCATCAACCTCCCTTTATTAGTTGCAATTAGGCCATTTCGTACTTATGCCAAGTTCCTTAAGCATATTTGTATGAGAAAGTGAAAGCTTAGCGTCCATACAAAATCCTTTTAGCTAGTCATGTGAGTTTAATTGTTCAGAAAAATGAAACTCCCAAGTACAAAGACCAAGGTATTATTATTCTACTTATCTCCTTACCGATTCCTCTTGTTACCTATATTTTTGGTATTGCTCTTTAAATTGAAACATTGAGGTCACTGTTAGATTTAAGTTTGTGGTCAACAGAGAAACATTTAGTTTATTTTTTTTAGCAATAATGAAAGTCTAGAAACTTGTGAAAATTCAGGATGACATTAACCAATCTAAGTATATGTAAACAAACCTCTTGGATGTAGTAGTTGGCGTGCCCGACTAAACAGTATATTCACAAAAGAACGCCTAAATCAGGTGTTAGAAATAACATGATAGTTGTCACCATATCTAAGAATAGATCTTAACCATATCACCTTCTGTTTGTTTTTTTCTTTCAAATTTTGTGTTTCTCTAAGTGATTCAGTGGGGCCTAGTATTACCTTGATTTGTAAATTTAAGATCAACAAAGCTCTGTTTTCTCAATCGAGATTGATTAAGTTTGATGGAGGAAAAGGGGAGATGATTGGTGTTTTATGAAGTACCAAAAATGAAGAGAAATATTTTATGTTTGCTGGGTAAGTTATACGATTCCTTGGAGATGGAAAAAGATGATTGAATTGTTTTTTTAGGATTTTTATAAATAGGAACTGAAATGTTTAAGGTACCGAATATGAAGTACCAAATCTTATTGAATGAAGTTTTGAGTGGACGAGTATATACTTCTTGGAATCAAACTCCTTATGAATACTCCCAACGGTGTCAATACGTGAATCACATATTGAGTGAACTGTGTATAGACATTTTTTTCATATATGATAACTTCTTGGAATCAAACTCGTTAACTTTTTGTTGCGCCATTTCAGGTTCTTCACAGAGGTTTAAAGTATTCTTGTGAAGCAATCAAACATTTCTGTAAGGCTCCTAGTTTGCCTCCCAGTATGGCAAGCCTTATGCGCATTAAGAGAAATGAAAAATGACTGAGACTAGTAGATTTTAATTATTAGAGATTAAACTTATTTTGTGATTCAAACTCACCAACGAAATTGTATTCTATTTATTCAAGAGAATCCTTAATTTCAACAAATGAGAGTTGGAATTTTGTTTCCACTTCATAAGAGTATATGATAAATAAAAATAAAAACACTTATAAAATGAGTGATGCTCCTAGACTCACTTATCCTAACTTCAGTCCAACATTTTCGACCACCATTTTGTTCCTACGTATCTGCCAAGAGCGCAAACAAGAAACTAAATCATTAATATATAGAATAGAATACAATCCAATCAAAACACGATTAGTATAGCTAGTTCAATCTTGAATTAAGTTGAAGCACATTAGGTGATGAATGGTATCAGTTTACTGATCTTCTATTCTAAAAAAAAAAAAAAAAGAACAGACGTGAAATAAAATACGCAGTTACGCACCATTGATCTAAAGACTAAACAAATACAACACATACCATTGATATACGATTTTTCCATGTGATCAATCACTTCAAATCCATCACGATCAGAATAATGCAAGTCTTCTTCCATGTTGTAAAACCAGAAAGAAAAAAACCCACGACTCAGATTATAGGTTTTTAGCCGTTAAAAAAAAAAGGAGAAAATAAATTTTTCTTTTTCACGGGCTAATAATTAAATATCGAGGGACTAAAGTACAAATAAATTTAAATATATATATATATATATAAAAGAGAAAAAATTAAAAATTAAAAAATTTATTATCTAAAATTTATCTAAGGATCCGTGCTTATCTAAGATGTCATATATAATGGCTATAAGGTGAGCCCTTATATGAGGAGGGTGATCCCGTCACATCACGACTCCAACTACAATTAAAATAAACAGATGCAAATTATTACCCTGTGAAAAAGAATGAAGAAAACTCTTATTCGAGGCGAGAGATCTAGAAAGGAACCTACAGATTTGCGACCGACATCACAAAACGAAGAAAATTTCTCCATTCAAGGTGATTCCTGACTTATAAATACTTGTTTTTTTAGGGTTTTTAGGGCGATAATTGGTTTTTATTAGAGTTTTTATGAGTGATAATTGGAAATCGTGACATCTTTTGATTATGGTTTTTATCAGAAATCGTTTTTGTGTTCATCAGGTAGGATTTTAAGTAAAAATGGCGATTGTTGATCGTAAGTCTTTCAGAATATTTAGAGGACAGAGGTTGTACGACGATGAGCAACCTCTAAGCGATAACACTCCCGACTTTATGTGTCTGAGCCGTGGTGCTGCGATAGGGCGATGGAGTTGTTTTTGCAAAGGTACGGTGAGCAGATATCAGGAGTGGTCAAGAAAAAACACAGTTTGGATCGTCAGGCAATACTGGGCGTGTAAGTTAGAGAGGAGGCCATCCTGGATGCAGTTGTTTATGGCGAGCTAGTTGTATACTCCACTTTACTTAAACATTGCTGAACATTATCCTTTCGATCTTAGTCAGATCTTTTGCAGTATGTGTAATAGATTCGGTCTAACTAAGAAAACACAACTTTACATCATAATCCAAGACCGGGTTTTGTTAGTTTGCTTCATAGATTGGATAGAGAGAGAATCACCTGTTGGGACTTTGGATGTTTGGCTATTTTGGATGGGAACTATCTTTTTCTCATCTATTTTGTACGGAACAAAAAGAATTTTTCTCATTGTAACCCAACTGATTTTTACTTGTACGCTAGAGCCAAGTTTTATAGGTTTTACTCCCATAGAATTCAAATCTTAATTCTTCCATAATAATGTTGTGTTACTCTGGTGATATAAGACAGCTGATATGCATATAGATTTCCACCGCAAAGTAGAAAAACAAATAATTTTATATGGCTCCGCCTATTTGTCAGCCTCAGTTTTCCTATTTGCCACTCTTATTGATTGCCACCCCTATTTATCATATTTGCCACCTCTGTGCTTTTTCATTTATCCAAAATACTACCTCTTTAACTTTTTGTTTACAACCCCACAAAAAACCACCCCAATAATAAACTCTAAAAGAAAAAAAACCTAAATTCTAGAACCCATAATTGGGGATACCTCCACAAATTATGGATACTCATGGTTAAATGGAGTTGAGTTTTATTATAAGGGAAGGTTTTATTACATGGAGCAACAGTCGGTACTGCCGACATAATGAATGCTGTGCCGACCGCAATAGTCGACACTGTTGAGTCTATGAATACTACGCCAACTGAAGTTGTTGTTAACAACAAATTCATTTCAGTATGAGTTAGTGGGCTTAATTTTGCAGATCGAGAAACATTTCTCCTTCAAATTATGATTAAAAGAATGTGTTTTGAAATCCTCGAGGGAAACCTGTTCTTGTTGTTCAAGTAGATTCAGTCGAAGAACAAACAAATTAAGTTTTCTAAATATTCTCTCTCTATATCTCTTACTTTGTATTAAATGGAGAAAAAAAACTAACTCGTGACCCAATCACTTTTGTAAACGTGAAAGGGGGACAAGACAGTAAAGAGGATGCATCATTCTTGCATAGTACCAAATGGATTAGCTCTCCCTTCCAAGGTTTTACCTTTGTCTTCCAATACAAACTACTTCTTCACTCCTAGGTGTTAGTCCCCCACTCAACAAGACATGCTGATTGTGTAGTCGGTATTGTTATCATGGATGAAGGCCATACCGATTGTGGGCGACTTTTATACTTTGATTTCTTTTTAGAGTTGAGTTTACAATTTGAGCTCATTTAAACGTCTAATTGACAACCATGAGTACTTCAAACTTCTTCTTAATTAATTCAAAACTCTAATCCAATTAACCCAAAGGAATAATCTAATTTAATCATAACAACTAATCTCATTAACACTAACTGATCAAGGATAAATTAGACATTACCATAACTATTTGGATAAGGGGTTATTCAAATTACTTCATAATGTTTTTTTTTTATTAGTATCCCTCAATTTGTGAGAGTATACCCAATTGTGGGTTTAAATTCTATTTTATTCATTCAGACGGGCACTTCTTCTTCTCCGTCTCTTCCATAGTTCCATCGTTCTTCAGCTCATCTCTCCCACCAATCATCACTTTCATATTTTGTTTGATTTCTTCTTCTGATTTTTGAATTTATATCAAATAGATGCCCCCAAAGAAAGTAGTGAACGTTCAAAACCAAAACCAAAACCAAAAAAGAGGTAAAACTAAACCTAATTTACGATTCTGAAATTCAATTGTTATCTCAAATTCTTGATTTCTTATCTTCAATTAAACTGATTGGTACTCCATAGCAGGCTCGTATGCTAGTGTTGTTCATATGTAAGCTTTAATGATGTTCTTGTTTGTTTTTGGTAAAACCCCATCTTGAGTGATTGTTGCTTATTGATTTTAGATTATTTATTTGATGTATCTGTTGTTTGATTTCAGCTTAAGTTTGTGATCAAACGTTATTGCATGTTTTATATGGACAGATTGTTGCTAGTAGTTGTAGTGTTTGTTGAATTGCCTCAATGAGATTTAATTTATTTTATTTTTAATTTATATTTTTCTGTTGAATGCAGCATCGAACTTATGTAGCATCAAAATCATATCTAAAAATCTAGAGTTTGTTTATTTTTTATAATATTGATTTCTGGAATATTAATTGATGTCTTAATTAGGAATTGAATTTGGTACGATACATTTGGTATTGTCCAAACAATTAGAGAAAAAAAATGCAAACGGCCTTTAAATTGATACGTGACGTAGCTAGCAATTTAAGTATATCACTCCACCTTTAAGAGGGATTGTACCTCCAACTGTGGTTTTGAGCAGTTTAATCTACCGATGTAGTAATGAACTTTTATTCTTGTAGTTACAGAGAAAGAGGTACACAAAATGCTATAATTTTGAAATATTTTAAGAGGAAAACCACTAATGACTCTGAAGTTGCAGAACGTATTTAGTTTGTGCGGTTGGTTAGGAAAGACTGGAGAATCACTTATATATTTTCGGCATATTTTCTTGAGAAAAATGGATGGTGAGTTTTGAATATTGATCTCAGTTGTTTATGGAATTTGTTGCTGCTAGCATGAGGATCAATCTGATCTCAGTTGTAACTGTAGTATCATGAGTAGGGAAGAAAATTAACCTAAACAGAACCCTGATGATAAGGTTTTGGATTTTCTTCCATTTTCTGTTAAGTATCATTTTCTAATAAACTAAACATAATTTTCTTCCCTAATACGAATCATGAGTCTGCTCATTTTGTCCCAATCCTATAGGGTACTTGTAGGGTTCTGTTTATAAGGTTGCTTATGGAATTTATTGTTGCTAGCATGAGGATCAATTTGGTTCACATGTTGCTTGAAGATGTTTTCGTTTGTACTGTTTTTGTAAGGTTTTGTTTAAGCCTTTAAGGTGACATCAAATCTAATTTTTATGTCTTTTGATTGTAGGAATAAACAAAACAATGAAAACTTTTCCTCTGAACGTCGAGATGAAGAAGACGTTCCACATGCCTCTAAATCTCTTCCACCGGCAACGGATGTAGTTTCAAATGAAACATATGGAGGTCCTCAAAATATGTCTTTATTGATCACTTATAAAGACCATATTGCAGCACGTATCTGGAGCGGAGAGGTAACTTTTTTATAACTAGTTGTGCTATAAAGTAAATAGAGACCAGCCACTATGCCGGAACATTACGCAAATCATCGACATTGCACTATGCCGGAACATTGATGCAGATGTGGTATGGAAGCTTCAAAATTACCATAGAGACCAGCCACTTGCCGAATTCGGAGAGATCAATGAAGGTCCATCTCAAGCAGTAGCAAGTCAAGGAGAGAGCAGCCGACAAGATGATGAAAACGAAGATATCGAGCATAGGAGAGTTCGAAGATCCACGAGACCACCAAAACCAGTTGAAAGAGATGCACCACGAGTTTATAAGAGAAAAAAAAAACAATTAGATTTGCTATGGTGTAATCCTTTAGCCTGTCATTCTCTGGACAGTTTAAAAAAAATATGCAGATAGTCTTTTGCTGATGAGCTGATCTATGCTCAGTCTACACTATCTTTCTTTTTTCTTTTTGATCGACAAATAGTTCACTAAATCTTTACAGATTGGTCTTGTATCTGACTAAACAGAGTTTTTGCTCAGTGCGCAACCATAAGAAATATAAATTTTATGTTCTCTATTTTCATGCTTAAGTTGTGCTTCTTGAACTGTTCAGAAGTAGCAGTGCATAACCTAGACTAACAGGCAGCCATGGAAACCAAATCACCAACTGACCTGAACTTCGCCATCCATGAACTCTTCATATGTAGTCTTCAAGTTCTGAACGACTGAGAATATTTTGGACTTCAGTAGTCATGACGACTACCACTGTCCCTTGTCGTTCATCTTTTCACGACTAGAATTTAGGAACTCTTAAGATTTAGTCATCAAGTTCTGGACGACTGAGTATATTTTGGACCACAGTAGTCTTGACGACCACCACTAGCTCTAGTCGTTCTGAATGTCACGACTAAAATTCAGGAACTCTTAAGATTTAGAGGTCAAGTTCTGAACGACTGAGTATATTTTGGACCTCAGTAGTCATGACGAAAATAAATCAGTTACTTACCTCCAAATCTTCTTCAATGAATGTATTTTCATCTAAATTAACAAAATCTTGTTGGATGTTCCTTTCATTTGAGGTTTGGATATTTTGCCCTTGATTTTCAATCATAGAATCTTCCATAATATTGATTTACGGATTATTTTCCGATTAAATTTTTCCGTTATCCCTGCTATATCGAACGTGTAGCAGGGATAACGCCTAGCCATTGGATTCATGGCATGCAAGATTACATTGGGAGAGATGAAGAAACCCTAGCCGTCAGTTAGACTAACAGAATGTATCTCAGCCGTTGCGTGACACACCAAACACTCCTGTTGTGTAAGCATTGACTTAAATTATGATTATAAAGTGTTAGTTTTATCACTCATTGTGTTGTGTCTTGAAATTCAAGGTAATGGTGAATGCACGTGGAAGCCAGTCTATTTTAATTAGCGGAGAAAGTGGAGCAGTGAAGATTGGAACCACAAAACTGCTTATGTTGTACCTTACTTATGTCGGTGGTCGACTCAATTTTTAGGACATCAATTTTTGGCATGTCCACGCCAGAAACACCACTTCATAAGGTGTTGCAATACTCTTGATTTTAAATTTCATTTATTAAGAACGCGCGATTGGGGATAGTAAAACTAATTGGGGATAGAGGAAAAGGACAAAATCTGGATCCAAATATCAAATCAGGGTCACCCCTTATCTAAGTATTTTACCTAATTCCTAATCTACCCCTCACTAATCAGGTTTAGTATTTAATTATAATTAAGAAAAATCTTAAGTATTTGTTAAAAGATTAGTGTGTGTTTTTATTTGTATTTGGGTGAGTGAGGTGAGAGTAGAAGGAGGGAAAAATATTTGAGAGGGAACTTTTTTTGGTGAAAATGGAAGATGATTGTGAAGAGAGAATTACTGCTGCTGAATCTTTAGCTCAACTACAACAAGGAGCATATCTTGAATCTTCAGCTAATGACAACAACTCACAATTGCAACTCTTTGTTGAGCCAACACCCTTGAATGATGATTTTTACGAGCATGGAGAGTTTTTTGAAGAGCCTACACAAGAAGTAAACTTGCACAACATTTAAGCATCCCCAATACACATGTAAAGCTGCTAAGAGGTTGAAAATTTGATTTTTTTTTCTTTGAATCCACCATTTTTGGAGCTGAAAAAGCTCGCTGCCGGCATGGACGTGGTATGAATACAATGCCGGAAGCATCTATACCGGCATGGTATTCATACTACGGCCATGCCGGCAGCCCGATATCCCCCATTTTGAAATCCAATCCGGCATAGTATTCAACCAAAAAACTATGCCGGTACAAAAGTTACTTTTTACCTACCACGGGATATTCTGCGGAATATGCTACCGACATGGTTAAATTCAAAGGTTACCATGCCGGTACTGCATGAAAAACATACAGGAAGCAGTGCCTTCCAAAGCTAAAAACCGGCATACTAGATTAATTAACTACCAAGCCGGAATTGTGTATCGGCGTGGAACCGTAGATGATGGCAATGCCGGTACATGCACCGGCATTGTTCAATCTTAACGTTACCATGCCGGTACCTTCAAAAAACATACAGGAAGCAGTGTTTTCCAAAGCTAAATCCCGGCATGGTATATTAATTATGGTCCACGCCGGAAACCTGAACCGTCGTGGAACCATAGGTAACGAGCATGCCGGCACATCTGTTTCCGGCGTTGATTTCAAATGAAATATGTATGCCGTAAAGAGTTTCAAATTTGGACTTCAGTTTTGGTTCAGTTCGACCATGCCGGAACATTGTTCGAGCATGCCGGAACTGTGGTCCGGCATAGTATTTTAATTTATTTTGGAACTAATTTATTTTCTTTTCATTCGATCCTTAGGTTGTCACATATATTAATCCAACAAATGCAAAACCGCTTGGCCGGGATACGTCGGAATACTATAAAATGCCTCCGGTATGTTACCAAAGAATACTTTTCACCTAGTATCTTGAACTTTACTAATGGATTGCTTGTAATGAACCTTATAATCTCCCATTGTTTGCAATGTAGGGAATAAAATCTCCAGAGGAAGCAATTGCTTGGGCTAAAGAGACGGCTCTTAAGAACATGTGTGTGTTGGTGAGGAATACCCAACATTCAAATAATCGTTTTGAGATGGTTTGCGAGAGAAGTGGGCAATACAAGGAGAAGAATAGCCACAAGAGAAAGGGTTATGTATATCCAAAGAAGACTAATAGGGTATACAAGACTCGTACGAGGAAAGATAATTGCCCCTTTAAGCTTGTATTCAATTTAAGAGACAAGGACAATGAATGGGATTGTACGGTGTTTTTCGGCCGCCATAACCACCGGGATCCGAAAGATTTTGTTGGTCACTCCCTAGTTGCGAAGCTAAAACCTCATGAAATGGAGGATATAAAGAGATTGACCAAAGCACTTATCAAACCTAAACAAATTCTCAGAGGCTTCAAGGAAAAGGATCGGACGAACGTGTCTTCTCTAAGTACAATTTATAACGCACAAGCAAGTATTAGGAGGGTTGAATGGGAAGGGAGGACCGTTATGCAAGAATTTGAGAAGATAGTTTGGGATCACAACTACACGCGAATCATTAAAAGAGGGCCGGACAACAAGCCCCTTCAAATATTCATTTCGCATCCTTTGCTTTCACAATTGGCTCATACATGTTGTGGTGTTCTTTTGATGGATTGCACCTACAAGACAAACAAATACAATGTGCCGTTGTTCAACATCGTGGGGCCATCGGACAAGGTATCATTCACATTGGCTTGGTGTTTAATGGAAAGCGAGAGGGACTATAATTATCATTGGGCATTACGATAATTGAAATTATTCTTCTAGGAAAATCAACTTCCGAGGGTCATCATAACCGATCAAGATGACGCATTAATGAATGCAATATTCGACGTCTTCCCGGATGCACAAAATTTCCTATGTACATATCATATACGTCAAAATATCATAAAAACTTGGAATGCCTTGTTTGAACCCACTAAGGCGGATATTAAGAAGAGAATGATTGTTCAACTAGAGGAAGATGTCCGCAAGAACAAATTATCACCCGAAGAAGAAGAAGATGAGAGAGGCAAGATCAAAGAGCGTGTGGACAAAGAACATGAGGAAAATCATAAAAAAGTGGTTGGAATTTATAAGAGATTGGGAGAAAGTTTATTGGTCTCTTACGGAGGATATGTATGAAAAGAGATTGGACAAGTTTATTGCCGATTGGAACGAAGTTTATCCGACTGCCGTCTGGTATTTTCGGACTCAATGGTTAGATAAGTTCAAGGAAAAATTTGTGCGTGCATGGACAAACCGGTATAGACACTACAAGAATGAAGCAACTAGTGTAGCGGAGTCCGCTCATGGGAGATTTGAAGATCTCATCCAATCCGGCCAAGGAAACGTTGTTACGGTCACCGAGGCAATGGAGCAATACTTTAAGAGTGATATCAATAGGATCAAGAAGGCCTTTGAGAAAAGCTCAATGGAAAGGATGACTTCATATTTACAATATGGTAAGTTGCTCTGAGGAATAGAGTTCAACGTCTCTCATTGGGCAATAAAACATATGATGAGAGAAATACAAAAGGAGATAAACTACGGCAAACCGGGTGATGTGTGTATTGGGCTTCCGTGTCATCATATGCTTGTGAAGTATAAAGAAGTGATACCTATTGAGGTTATTGATCCATTTTGGAAGCAACTATCTTTCACCCCTCCCCCTACGGAAGATCCCGGATAATCACCATGGGAAACGAACGAAGCAAAGGAATTCTTCGAAGCTTACTCACGTGGCAACTCGGTCAACCGGCAAGTCTTGTTGAGCCAACTAAGGATAATTACACGCCCATGGACAACACAAAGTGAAGAGCCAACAAAGGGAGATCCTCCCGGTAGACCACAAACTAAAACGGCAAGGAGAAAACAAAGGAAAGAATTGAAAGAAATGAGTCAACGTGAATGTGAACTCGAGGCAAGTAAGAAACGAGATCCAACCGGATGTGAGATTTCGGAAGCAAGGTTCGCGGAAGCGCCTGTTGCAAACAAAAGGGGTAGGCCGAGGAAGGAACCGCTATCAAGTCAACAACAAACGGCAGATTCCGAAGCCACACCCATAGTCGATGTAGCGGAGGTTCCAAAGAAAAGGGGTAGGCCGCAAAAGGTACCAACATTGAGCTACCAAGAACAACAAGGTGAGCATTCCGAAGCCACACCCATATTCGATGTAGCGGAGGTTCCAAAGAAAAGGGGTAGGACGCCAAAGGTACCAACATTGAGCTACCAAGAACAACAAGGTGAGCATTCCGAAGCCACACCCATAGTCGATCTAGCGGAGGTTCCAAGGAAAAGGGGTAGGCCGCCAAAGGTACCAACATTGATCTACCAAGAACAACAAGGTGAGCATTCCGAAGCCACACCTATAGTCAATCTAGCGGAGGTTCCAAGGAAAAGAGGTAGGCCGCGAAAGGTACCAACATCAAGTGACAGAGAACAACAAGGTGACGAGGCGACGGTGCCAAACAAAAAGTGAAGGGGTAGCCCAAGGAAGTACGGACTCCCATCACATACTGAAGACATTGGAAGTGTAGAGATTGCAGAGGATGGATTGGATATAATTAAGCTACAAAAGGGTAATATGAAGATGTATAAGGATCCCAATACAAGTAGGACCATTAGAAGTTATCATACCAAGATACAGTCTTACATAGACCAACTTCCTGAGGTTATCCGCGAGTATATTGTATATACGGATGATGTCGATGGAGATGGAAATTGTGGCTATCATGCCGTGACCGAACAATTAGGAATCTTTGAGACGGCGGTTAGTAAAGGGATGACACCATGCTGATATGCTGGAAAGAGGATGGCCGAACAACTTATGAAAAAGAAGAGCTTTTATGAGTAATTGGTTGGTCATGAAGAATGGTTTAACAATATGTATGCTCAAGTGTTAGGTCCCGAGCAGGAGATGAAGTTCCTTCCTTCTCAATATTGGATGAGAATGCCGCTTTGTGGGCATCTAGTGGCGGATACATTTAATTGTGTTGTTCATTATTTTACCCCTACCGTAGAAGTAACATTTACACCAAAGTGGCAAAAATGCGAAGATGAGTAATTTGGATATATTTGGTTCACTAATACGCAACATTTTGTTTTTTTGGAAGTGTGAATTGTAAACATTAAATCATATTTTGATGCCAATGCCGGCATGGTTATGTTTCATCATTACAATGCCGGAACATTTGTGCCGGCGTAGAACTTAACTTTTGAACGGTGCCAGGAATTCAGAAAAACATCCAGAGAAATCAGTAAATGTGCCGGCATTGAAAATAAACTAAAAACAGTGCCGGTACGCTGACAAAAATATTTTGCACCTGGAAATTACAGACTACCGGCATGGTATCCAAAACAACCTTCAATGCCGAAATTCTGGAATTTTTGAGTTTTTGGAAAATTCAAGGTGCCGGCATTGATTTTACTCTTTTCGACCATGCCGATACTTAAGAAAAACTTAGAAATTTATGTGATCTTGGCACATTGAAACTTTGTAAAAGAGGTAATTTGACACTGGTTTATTAACATAATAAATCAAATAACAACACTAGATTGTATAAAAAAACAAACTCCAAAGTTAAGAGGTTCCAAACCGAAAACAAATCAAACATAAACCAAATCAAGCAAAGAGTTTAGCAAGACACAAAAACAAACACATTGTTCAATACACACAAGCAAACATAAACCAACACTAGATTGTTCAAGACCAAACTAATACTATAGAAGAAACACACGATCACTTGGTCCTTGGCTTCTTGTGTACCCTATTCCTCCTTTCTCCCCACAAGTCTTTTGCCTATGGATCTTCAATTTTGTCTATCTTTTGCTCGACTTTCTCCATTTCTTCCTGGGTCAACAACTCTCCTTTCTTGTTCTTTTTCTTTTTCTTAAAGAACTTTGACAAATTTCCAATCTGCTTACGCTGTTGTCATATTTTTAAACATGTACTTAGTATGTACACTTATATAAGTTCATAGATATAGATTAAAAGAATAGGAGGTAAACAAAAAGTACGTACCAACAACGTAAGGATCTTTTGTAGTCCGGGTACAGTAGTTTCAGCCGGAGTTGTGGAGGGAGGTTCTGCTTGTGGAGGAACTTCTGTGATAGCCGGGCGTACAATATAAGGATGCGAGTACTTCCGATGACCTCTGAGAAAGGTTGGTTCGGTCTCATAACCGTTTTCCGCCAATTCCCAACCAACCCTATCAAACACAAGTCCTCGTTCTTCCCTTTCACTCCAATGTGCAAGAATGGGATTTGGGTCGTAAACTACCAGAGTATGGTTCTCATCTACTTTGCATTAAGGAAAGTCATGAGAGAAGTTCTGATAAGATGTATCCCTAAGATCTTTCTGCTTGTACCCAAGTTGGCGCATTACACATGGAATCCCCCAAACTATTATCTATAGCTGAAGGACGAGTTTCGGAGTACCATGCTTTGGTGATTGTTAAATCTTCCTCGGAGTCAAACGATGCCATTTGTTGTATGTGGGAGTAGGTTCTATACTAAGCTATCTATAGATGAATCTTCTAGGGTTTAGGGTTTCATAAGTTTAGAGTCTCAAGGATATAGTAAAGAACACACGAGTTTTGGGCAATTGGGTTCAAGTATTAGCTCTCTTTATATAGAGAAAAACCTCAACGGATAGTTTTTTTGAAAAACCTTATGTCGGTGATAGACGCATTTATGTGACTATTTTCATCTCTATTGTGTATATTGTTAGTACCCATTTTTGTACTTATTATGGTGTTTTATGTGTTTGTAGGTATTTTTGGGCAATAAACATTTTTGGAAAAATCGGCTCGAAAAGTTGTCTAAAGGCACCCAAGGGACATTTGTTATTCGGACTCTCACTACTGGATAAGGGGTACCCCAAATTACTAAGGGGCACCCAAATTACTATCGGCACCCAAGCAGCAGGATAAGGGGCACCTTCATCCCCTTCGTTTGAATTTTACTCTTGGCAGGAAATTTGGTTCTTCACAGGCAGAGTTGGGTTTGATTTTTTGGACGGGATTTAAGGAGATTCAACGGCTGAATTTGATTGGGTTTGTTCCTCTGGACTTAACAGGCGTGGTATGATTGTTTATATCGATCCAGTTTGGCTGGATAATCGGTTTTGGGAGAAAACAGAGTTACATATTTTTCCAGTAGTTTCTGTGAAGATTTTTCCGGGAGTTTTGGCGAGATTCAATCTCCCCAATGAGTTGTAATCACCCTGTTTCAGTTGAACAGGGGTGGTAAGGTGTTTTTTTTCGACAAACTTGGGCTGCATCGTTGGATTGAAGAAAACAGAGGCGTGAGAGTTTCCCGGGGTTGTTCTATTACTTTTCGTGTTTCTCTGTGGTTGGCGTGTGCTGGGAGAAGACTTGGTTCAATTTGCTTCGTGTTTGGAGTGCAAAAGATATAAAAAAAGGAGAGTCAGCTGGAAGATATCGCATGCAGAGAAGAAAAAGGAAATAATTTCGTTAAAATATATTTTCTTAACTGTAAAGATTTGGAGGAGTTATGACGAGAGATTTTGATGCAGTTGGGTATTTAAAGGGTGTTCGGGTATCTTAGAAGGCTGTCGAGAGTTTGGGGTCGAGAGGAGAGCTCAGGAGGCGTGAATCAAGAGTTTTCAGAACTCTGTTGTTGCTGCTGCTGCTGCTCGTGAAGAACATGGAAACAGTGACGATTTCTTCAACTGGTTGTAACAGTTTCTTCAACTGGTTTGCAACATTTATCTTCATTGTAACAGTTTCTTCATCCTCTTATGCAACATTTATCTTCAGATTTGTAACGATTATCTTCATCATAACAGTTGAGAGTTGAAACAGTCGATCTGTAACGCATATGTGCTGTTGCAAATTTCCTGTTCCATTATTTTCTCTTCTTGTAAACACTTTTTGAGCCATGAATACATATTTTGAGTGTGTTTTCGACATGATGAGTTAAACCCCAACACTGGGACGACGGAGGAGGCCGAACTTCATACATGGGTGAATTTATTTTATTCTTTTTTATGACTTTTGCACTAATATTAATTGAAATATGATTTTGATTAATTAGTTATTATTTTATTAGATGGGTCATGCTTGCTTAGATGTTTGATGTCCCATGCTTGCGATTTATAACTAATGTTTTTAGAATCTACCTTGGCAAAAATAAGAGTCCATGTTTACATTTCTTGAGCTAAAATTTTTGAGAATAAATAATTGAACCTTATGTTATGAAGATTGGCCGAATCCTTAGTTCCAGTACCTCTTGCACCATTTGTAATATTATTGTATATTTTTATTAAATTTAAAAACTCGAATCTTCACAAGTCTTAGAGTTCGAATCATTTTTACTACAGCTTCAAAATTACATCAATTTTTGGCGCCGCCGACGCGGATTTGTTTTTAGATTTAGAGTTTTTAGATTTTTATTCTTTTGTTCTTTTTTACGTTTCTTGGGTATTTGTCTTTTTGTTGCAGGTTTTGAATCAAAGAGGAATTGGAGACGAAAGACCTGGGGGATTAAAAGCTAGACAAAGCGAAAAGAACGGAGAAAAGACGAAGATATTTTATTTATTTTTATTTTCAATTAGATTTTATTTTTAGATTTCATTTTTAGAAATTGTAAATAGGACTTTATTTTTGAACCCTTTTATTTTTATTTTTTTTATTTTTGGGACATTGGACTTTAGACTTTAATTATTATTTTTTTAAAACCCTACGGAAGGGTTATTAAATACAAAATTGTTTGCAGGGAAGGACGACGATTACGATATCGTCTCGGCCCCTCGGGTTCGTACACTGACACAGGAGTCAGTGGCCCGAGTCGACTACAACCGTTTCATCCCTCGTCTGGTACGGGAGGTACGTTTTTAAACACCAGCGAATCCCCTGTCAGCGGGTATACTGTCTTCCTTAAGGTGCATATATGTTGAGGTTTTGAATACAGACTTTAATTTCCTAGTAAAGGGGAAGGCCAAGCCATATAAGATAAGGGTTCGGATTTCATCACCGTTCTCTTCTTGCCCGCCTTAGGAACACATAACCTACGCGAACCCAAGCTTAAAATACTGATTAGAACGAGACCGATAGGGTAACGAGCTTGTAGGAAAGTCATTCAAAGGGAAGTATTGGGTATCTTATTAGCTTAACTCAAAAATTCAGGAAGATTACTGTGAGTCGACTAGAGACGCCCTAACGGGAAACGTTGCCAAAGAGGTGGGGGTATCAATGCTCCTCTGAGCTTCCCCTACTTCTCTTCGACTCACTTTATTCGGTTCGATCTAGAGAGGTTTGCTAAAACGATACCTAGTTGCCTTTTGGAGGAATAGAAGCTGGTCTAGAAACAATCTAAGGGAGCCATCATGCTTTTTGTTTGCTAGATTCAATAGGTTTGATTTGGTCGAGTCAGCCTTGTTTGTGATTGTGTAGAATTCCTCTGTAGTTTGTATTTTCGGGGTGATGAATCCTTTTCATGAGACGCCACCTGAGATGACGTTAAGAGACTATAAGCGTAGAAATTCTCATTATCAGGAGACGCCACCTGAGATGACGTTACGAGACTATAAGCATAGAAATTCTCATTATCAGGAGACGTCATCTAAAATAACTCTTGGTGAATATATGCATAGGCAACGGTATGGAGTTTTTGCTCCACAAATGGTAAGTGAAGAATCACCTCTAACTATATATGAGAAGTATTACAAACACACACCACTTAGTTTGGAACTAAGATTGAGAGTTCTAGAATGCCAAAAATTATATGCTGATGATGATGAATCTTGTAGTGACTCTCTGTTCCAGACAGATGATATAGATGACCCTGTGGATGCTTGTGTGGATGATTTGCCTAATTCCATAGATGAATCTATCCCACAAGATCATTCACCCGACTTAGAGGTTGTTTCTAGACCCCTATACTTCCAAAAGTTACCTAATTTAGGGTTAGAATTGTGTGCTTCTAAGGTTTTGTTGGATCACTTTGCATCCAAATACGAAGAGGACTTGCCTATTCTTGATACTGTGCATGAGCCAATTGATATTTCTCCAGTCCAAAGGGTATCCCCATATTATGTTCTTTATGTACTTCCTTGCGAAGTAAAAACCAAGTTTGGGGGTGATTTTTTCTTTTTGATAGTTTCACCTTCTTTAGGGAATCATGACATAAGTGTGAAGCTGTCATTTGTAAATATTGTATATTGGGTTGATCCCCAAATTTTCAGGTTATTAGTTTATGGGGATCCTTTATGTATATTCCAGTAGGTAATTCTATTTTCTTGTTTTATTTTTATTTGTTTATTTAGCATATTATGAATTTCCCATCTTAATTTTTACGTTGGATGACTCAATTACATTGAGGACAATGTAATGTCTAAGTGTGGAGGAGTGGTTAACTTTTTACCTTTTTTTTTTCTTTTTTTCCAGGAAATTTCTTGCAATTTATGACCAGCTGTTGAGCGGGTCTTTCTCTATGTTACACAAATGACCAGCTGTTGAGCGGGTCTATTCTTTTGATTCACATGACCAGCTGTTGAGCAGGTCTCTCTTGGTGTTACGCAAATGACCAGCTGTTGAGCGGGTCTTGAGGTTTTGCTCGAGGACTAGCAAAATGTAAGTGTGGGGGAATTTGATAAGCACGTAAGTGTGACGCATTTTCACCCATAACTACATTATCTAGGACTCATTTTATTTCTAATAAAGGATTTTTAAGTCTTTTCTAGGGAATAAGCTCTTGCGGCAAAATTGGCTCGAAAAGTGGTGATTTGCACCCCATAAGACAAGTGCTAAAGGGACACCCATGCAGGATTAGGGGGAGGACATCTTCTTCTCAAATTCAAAAAATAAATTTTGGCGGGAAAACCATTTCTTCTATGGCAGAATTTCGATCGGATGTTTGGACGTGATTTAGTGAGATTCAATCCCTGAAACTTAGTGGGTAGACGTGATATGACT
Source organism: Papaver atlanticum (assembly GCA_023531105.1). Taxonomy (NCBI): domain Eukaryota; kingdom Viridiplantae; phylum Streptophyta; class Magnoliopsida; order Ranunculales; family Papaveraceae; genus Papaver; species Papaver atlanticum. The sequence goes on along the minus strand of JAJJMB010010308.1, from coordinate 2,347,289 downwards.
ATAGAAAGCTGGTATGGGTGTTCGTTTGGATCAGAATTGGCTGAATCGTGTCATGGAGCAAAACAGGGCAGCACGTGCATGAGAGAAATATTTCACGGGATTGCATGAGTTTTGGAGAATTTGAACGTGTTCTGAATGTGTATGATGACTAGAGCAACAGTTTGGAGCGTAAATGAGTTATATTTGGAGATTAATCCAGCTGCAAACGCGTGGAGAAGCTAAAACAGGAAATTATTGCCGTGAGAATAAAAATAATAAAGAGAAGATTTTTTGAAGTTATGGAGGAGATTCGATGCATCTTTCGGGTATAAATAGATTACCCAGGTCATATAGAAGGGGAGTCGAGAGTTTGGGGAGCGGAGGAGAGCTCAGGAGCGAGAAATCACGAGTTGCAGAAACTCGGGTTCTGCTGCTGCTAATGATGATGAACATCAAGAACACGAAGAACAAAGACCCGTCAAAGAAAGTCATTGGAAACTGTCGCATTTACTCGACAGTTTGCAACACCTTTCAAGCGACTTCGGAATAGTGACTGCAGCACTTTCTTTCTATCGTTCATTTGCGACGATTTGCATGGGTCACAAAATCTTGTTTTTCACTATTTTCTCCATTTTCACCATTGTAAACACTTATTGAGCAAATAAAAAATCTTTTGAAAATGTCTATAATATGAGGAGCTAAACCCCAACAGTTGGGCGATGGAGGAAGCCTTATTTCACACTTGGGTTATTATTTTTAATTCTTTTCATGACTTTTGCACTAATTTTAATTAAAATTATGATTTGAATTAATTAGTTGTCATTTGATTAGACGGGTCATGCTTAACTTAGGTGATTTGATGTCCCATGCTTAGTATTTACTTCTAATATTTTGAGAATCTATCTTGGCAAAAATAAGAGTCACTTTATTTTATATTTTTATTGAGCTATAATTGTTAAAAGAATTATTATTTGAACCTTAAGAAATGAATTTGTTGGAATCCTAAGCCCTAGTACCTCTCGCCCACTTTGTTAATATTTTTGTATATAATTTTTATTAAATTTAAAAACTCGAATCTTCACAAGTCTTAGAGTTCGAATCATTTTTACTACAACTTCAATTAAGCTTTGTAATGATTATATTATTTCTAGTTCAAATCCAAATAATTTTTATGATTATTCACCTATTCAAAAGGACGAGGATTTGATTAGGGATACCACCGTTTTAGACGATGTAGTTTTTCCTTTTGATTACGAAGCCGATAGTGGTTTAGAGGAACGGGTTTATTCTGAAAATGCTGTTTTAGAGTCTAGCGACTTAGAAACAATAGTCTTAGACGAAGAAGATAGACCCGTAGAAATGAGTAAAGATGCACTACCTGATAATAACTTAGAAGAATCAATTGACCATTTTCAAGAATCTGATGATCTAGAAATTAGGGAGATTGTGACTAGTCTAGCTAGAGACACTGAAAACTCTAAGTTTGGGAGTGATTATCACTTCCCTAGTTCCTTACCTTTAACTCTCAGAAAGTCCCCTCACTTAGGAATTGATATCTGTGCCTCAGCCATTTTACAAGATTACTCGTTTTCCCGAACCTAATGACTTCCAGGAAGAAGTTCAGTCGTTAGAAACCCATCCTCTGGTTGATGTGGTTTGCCCAGGCTATGATACCCAGATTGACTTTGTTTTCCCACCAAATAGTTTTCTTCCAACTGTGGGAACGTTTATATTCCAAATGTGTCGAATATTAAGTCGTGAGACTAAACCTAAATGCTTTAGGAAATTAGAATCGACACATTTGCTTAAGAATGACCATCATTTTTATCGTGGTCAATTGTGTAAGTCAAATTTGATTGACTTTAAGGATCCTCAATTATTCAGGTTATTATTATGTGCTTCTAAGTTCTTATTTGAGTTTTTCCAGACTCTAGGACCTAATAATTCGGATCCCACCTATGAAGAAACGCAGCCAATGAAAATATTTTATTTAGACCCTTTCATAGAACCTGAACCTGAACCACAATTAGATATAAATTTCTTAATCAGGAAACTAGGTAAGGGCATGCTAGTCTTGTTAATTTCGTTGGTTTATTACAGTTTCCTTTGGTCAGCTCTATTTGGTTTTGAAGACCCACAGTTATTCCGACTACTGTTATACGATTCGAGGTGACTAATCCTTTCTAATGTCTGGCTGAAGACTTTAAACTTAGCACTTCTTGGGAGGTAACCCATTCTCATGCAACACGGTAATATCTTTCCTTAACTCTTTTGCTTCAAATGGTAACAGTTTCTCCTTGTTCATGCTTTTAATTTCATCTTTAGAACATTGAGGACAATGTTAGATTTAAGTTTGGGGGTATGGGAAAAGCTTTTTAGTTGCAATAAATAAACTCCAGAGCCTAGAAATTTATGCCTATTAAGGATGGCACTAACCAATCTAAGTGGATGGAAACATTTTGGTTTTAGGAGTTGAGGAACCAATCTGAGTAGATGGAAACATCTATAAGAGTCTATTCGTAAAAGCACAGAGCTCGGGTGTTAGAAATAACATGATAGTTTCGCCATATCTCGTTGAGTCCTTTTCACTTCTGTTTTTATTTTATTTTATTTTTAAAATATGTTTCTCTAAGTGATTAGGTGGGGCTCATGATTCAAGTTGTTACCACTGCTAGGGTGTAATAGAGTGATTGAGATACTAAAAAAAAAAGAAAAAAAAGACCAGACCAATCAGACCAATCGGAATAAATTTTAACACTTGGATAGCAATATGTGTGTGTTCTCCCTGTCTCCGTCGCCTAAACAAGCGTGGAATGCAGGATCCACGGGACTTATCGTGTAATCTGCTGACAAGAAGCATATTCTTGGATCCCCAAGATCTAATCATGTTGTTAGTTCTTAAATAAATAAATAAATGTGTGTTCAATAAATCGACCGCTGGTTCCCTTGTATATGCCAGATGAGTTGATCTAGAATTAGGATTATCGACCACTGGTTCCCTTGTATATGCCAGTTGTGTTGATATTAGTCAGACCAGTATTTCAGTCCATTAGGATAGGTTCATTTTGGCAGTGGCCTTCAGACAGATATGAGAAACACCGTTCACCTAGTCAACATCAAAACCATCTATGTTTTTCTATATCCATCTCTTAATCTATCCATGTGATTTGTTGACTCCGGATATTGATGTCCATAGTGAAACTATCTGAGTAGAGCTCTGTCACTTATATATGAATTTTAGTATGCTTGAGTGCAAACTCGTGTACAGCAATTGGAATTTCGCATCAGGGTACTTCCTCCTGCAATCAAAAAAGTATACCAACCAAGGAGATTCTTTAGTGCCTTTCAAGGTTCTGCGTAGATAGCTAGGGTCTGGAGTAAAGGTTTTGTGGGTACACCTCTTGTAAACCCTCCCGAGACTATAACTCGGCCACTAGGGCCACCTAGGGGTTCAAAGGCTTGTTGCACATGCAAAGTGCAATCGCGATGCCTGCGACAGTGAGTAAGGATTTTATTTTGTAGTTTTGATTTGCTCGGGACTAGCAAATAATAAGTTTGGGGGTATTTGATAGATGCATTTATGTGACTATTTTCATCTCTATTGTGTATATTGTTAGTACCCATTTTTGTACTTATTATGGTGTTTTATGTGTTTGTAGGTATTTTTGGGCAATAAACATTTTTGGAAAAATCGGCTCGAAAAGTTGTCTAAAGGCACCCAAGGGACATTTGTTATTCGGACTCTCATTACTGGATAAGGGGTACCCTAAATTACTATGGGGCATCCAAATTACTATCGGTACCCAAGCAGCAGGATAAGGGGCACCTTCATCCCCTTCGTTTGAATTTTACTCTTGGCGGGAAATTTGGTTCTTCACAGGCAGAGTTGGGTTTGATTTTTTGGACGGGATTTAAGGAGATTCAACGGCTGAATTTGATTGGGGTTTGTTCCTATGGACTTAACAGGCGTGGTATGATTGTTTATATCGATCCAGTTTGGCTGGATAATCGGTTTTGAGAGAAAACAGAGTTACATATTTTTCCGGTAGTTTTTGTGAAGATTTTTCCGGGAGTTTTGGCGAGATTCAATCTCCCCAATGAGTTGTAATCACCCTGTTTCAGTTGAACATGGGTGGTAAGGTGTTTTGTTTCGACAAACTTGGGCTGCATCATTGGATTGAAGAAAACATAGGCGTGAGAGTTTCCCGGGGTTGTTCTGTTACTTTTCGTGTTTCTTTGTGGTTGGCGTGTGCTGGGAGAAGACTTGGTTCAATTTGCTTCGTGTTTGGAGTGCAAAAGATATAAAAAAAAGGAGAGTCAGCTGGAAGATATCGCATGCAGAGAAGAAAAAGGAAATAATTTCGTGAAAATATATTTTCTTAACTGTAAAAATTTGGAGGAGTTATGACGAGAGATTTTGATGCAGTTGGGTATTTAAAGGGTGTTCGGGTATCTTAGAAGGCTGTCAGGAGTTTGGGGTCGAGAGGAGAGCTCAGGAGGCGTGAATCAAGAGTTTTAAGAACTCTGTTGTTGTTGCTGCTGCTGCTCGTGAAGAATAGGGAAACAGTGACGGTTTCTTCAACTAGTTGTAACAGTTTCTTCAACTGGTTTGCAACATTTATCTTCATTGTATCAGTTTCTTCATCCTCTTCTGCAACATTTATCTTCAGATTTGTAACGATTATCTTCATCATAACAGTTAAGAGTTGAAACAGTTGGTCTGTAACGCACATGTGCTGTTGCAGATTTCCTGTTCCATTATTTTCTCTTCTTGTAAACACTTTTTGAGCCATAAATACATATTTTGAGTGTGTTTTCGACATGATGAGTTAAACCCCAACACTGGGACGACGGAGGAGGCCGAACTTCATACATGGGTAAATTTATTTTATTCTTTTTTATGACTTTTGCACTAATATTAATTGAAATATGATTTTGATTAATTAGTTATTATTTTATTAGATGGGTCATGCTTGCTTAGATATTTGATGTCCCATGCTTGCGAGTTATAACTAATGTTTTTAGAATCTACCTTGGCAAAAATAAGAGTCCATGTTTACATTTCTTGAGCTAAAATTGTTGAGAATAAATAATTGAACCTAATGTTATGAAGATTGGCCGAATCCTTAGTTCCAGTACCTCTTGCACCATTTGTAATATTATTGTATATTTTTATTAAATTTAAAAACTCGAATCTTCACAAGTCTTAGAGTTCGAATCATTTATACTACAACTTAAAAATTACATCAGCCGACATTGAAGTTAATATAAACGTAGAAGCCGACACCTGTTTCCGGTATGGATTACCGTTAAACGTCCATGCCGGTAATTGATTTTCTTAAACAGAGATTGGGCCAAATCTGCAGATAGTACCAGCATCGTTTGAACAACAGCGTACAACGCCGGCACACACTACCTGCAGTTATTGTGTTTCTTCGACTATGCCGGTACCTTTGAATTTCAAAAAAAAAAAAAACGGCTAGTTTTTTGAAAAATAAGACAGTTGGAGCTTCATTCTATATAAAACCCCCCCATTTCTTTGGAAAAATGTACACAAAGCACCCACCAAATAACAAAAATCATTCTCTCAAGAAAGCAAGCCTCAAAAAATAGATCAAGCAAGCACGGATCAAGCTTCACAAGCGATGGGAGATTCATCAACAAGCTCTATTTTCAAACCACCATCAAGCTCTACCTGCAAAGTAAGTAGATTCAACATTATTAAAATCTTCTCTACTAGGACGTATCACTAATATAATCTTATCTTACAGAGTCATCATTGCAGCTGTCAAATTTGCAAGTCACCTTCTCATCTAGCCATGGACTGTCCTTTTATTTATTCAAAGTGTAGAAGTTGTGATGGGACACGCCGGTTTTGGATTGCAAAAACTGACGATGCTGAAAATGGAAGAATGTTTTTAAGGTGTTTGAATTACCCAAAGTGCGATGAGTTTCAATGGTTTGACAAAGTTGTTGCACTAGCAGAATCAAGAGAAAACCACAAGGGCCAATGCAAGCCTATTGATGGGTGTGATGGGTGTTATATGAAGGGAAAGGAATATGTTGAAAGAGAAGATGAACCAATGAAGATGGTCCTTGACACCGAGATTCCTACGATGTCTTCGAAGATATTTGCGAAAGGCTCAAAGGTTCCGCAATTGTTGAAAAGGGATGGAAATAGATTATGAGATCATCTTTAACCAAAATTACTCCATTCCATGTTTTTTAGTATGTTTTAATTTAAAGTTTCAAATCCAATGTAATAGATTACTTAGGAATGACATAAAAGAGCATTCGGAACGGATTTATAATCAATGTCGGCATTGTAGTTTTATCCAAACCAATGCCGGTTTTATGGAAAAACTATCAAAGTGTAAGAAAATCAGAATTCCGGCATGGATTCAATAAATACTTCAATGCCGGAACTGTCCAAATTCTATACAGGAACTTGGAGTCTTTCATCCCCTTGTACCGGTATGGTTTTAGAAAAAAACATCAATGCCGGCACAAGTGGCGGCATGAAATTATAATTACTTTTACATGCTGGAATCATTCCTGGCGCTGTAGAACCTAAACGTTTCAATGCCGGCACCTCTGGCGTAAAGACAACTTGAAAGAAAACATTTCACTAGAAATCTAAACATGTTCCACATAAACCAAACCACTAGATTGTGCTTAAATGTTCTTAATCCAGGTATCATAAACCAAAAGTAAACCAAACAACTAAAGAGTCAACCATGAGGTACAAACAAAAACAAGTTTGGAATTGTTCAAGACGTAACAACCACCATCCAAATGAAAAAACACAACTAAATAGTTAATCACTTGGTCTTTTGCTTCTTTTTGGCCGCCACCTTCCTCGTTTCCCCAAACAAAGCTTTTGCAGTTGGGTCTTCAATTTTATCAAGCTTTTCCTCGACTTCCTTCATTTCTTCAAGGGATAGCACCTCTCCTTCCTCGTACTTGGAACCAAACATCTTTTTCAACTTGCCAATCTGACGCCGCTAGTTTCATACATCCAACACATAATTAGTATATATATGCTAATATAACATTATGTGTACATTAAATGACTAAGCAATTAACAATACTTACTAGCAATCCAACGGTCTTATTAAGTTGGTCCATCGTAGGTGGTGAGTGTGTAGGAGTTGGAACGGGAGGGTTTTTCTGGGGTGGAACTTGGACGTCATCCGGGCGCACGACAAAAGGATGTGACCATTCCAGGTAATCAGACATGTAGTCGGCATCAACTTCATCACCGTTTTCCGTAATCTCCCATTTACTAATATCTACCAAACGACGTGGTTCCCTATCCCTCCAATGTGTTGGCTCAGGATTTGGGTCATACTCTACCCTCAACTTTTTGGGATTTGAAAGGCACCGAGGAAGGTCAAGAACATAACATTGAAGAGAGGCCATCTCAAAACTAGATAATTGCTTATATCCAAGTTGCCACATCACACGTAGAGGATCATCCATAATGTATCCCTTTGGGTGGAACAACGGTCCATTGTAAAATGCAACGTTAGGATACCTCAAAATTTGGCGGTTTTCTCTAGCCTCCTTGTAAGGGTCGAACACAACCTCTTTGGTAGTCATCGCGTCCAGATCCAATCTCATATCTGTCAGTCGATAATTTTTATCGGGCTTCGGAAGGGGTAGTTCTTGAATAATGTTGGGAAGTGTTCATAAGCCCACACCTATACCAATGTGGAATGATACATATAAGAATCAATAAATTTTGTTTCTAAGTTCATGATAAGGGTACATGTGAACAATATATATAAGAACATAAGTTTAAAAACAAAATTACCTGCAGTAGAGTGAAATTCCTGACAAATTGGTTTGTAACATCCTTAGAGGCCCTTCTCATCTCCGTCATCAAATGTGCCATTACCACGGTGCCCCAAGAATAGGTAAAGACCTCTTCCAACATATCCAAGTATTGAAGGTGGCTTGCACTAACCCTGTTGCCACTAGTGTCAGGGAATACCTTAGTGCCCAAGATGAATAACAGGTACGCAGGGGCTGTATAACGAATTCGGGCAGGGTCCCATCCATCCTTCAAACTTATTTCCTTTGTGTTTTCAAAGGTCTTCTGAAGCAGCGTCAGCTTGATTGTCTTTTTCCTACTAGCCTTAGATACATAGAAGATTTCCACAGAAGTTTTGTAGTCCCAACCAAACAGCTTGTTAGTCAGAGCATGCAACTTCGACCATTCTAGGTCCGGACAGTTATCTCCTTCTGCAATTGATTTGCCGATAACATTCAAGCCTAGAATGTTCTGAGCATCATCAAGGATTAAGGTCATCTCCCCAAACGGGAAGTGCATGGTATTAATTTCACCATGATACCTTTCGACGAAGCAATTGACTATCACAGAATCACACTTCACATAATTTTCAACCAAAGCATATAGACCAGAATCCCTTACTATTGTTTGGACCTCTTCACATTCCTTAGACAAATCCCAATGAGATGCGGCTTGGTTTCGGCAAACACGCACATCCTTCTTATGATCCTACAATTAGGAGACAATACATTTAAGAGATTTTACATAAATACACAACAATACATATGCACAAGATAAAAAATTCTTACATAGGTTTGATAGATAGTACGAGCCCACGAGTCCTTGTAGCCAAATAGCATTTTCGGTTCCGGAGCTTCACCCCAAATTCTACCATGAGAAAGGTCATGTATCATGTAATCAGTATGAGGAAGGTGCGAACCTTTAACTTTAACTTTGCCCCTGCCCTTGCATTGTGTCGGTTGTTGACTTGGCCCACCAACTTCCTCTACAACTTCGCTTTGGCTTGCTAATTAACTTGGATGAACCTCATTATCTTCCTCCTCATTTTCCTCTTCATCTTGCTCATCGTGCTCAACTGTTCCAGTAGGTTCACGGATTACAAGTCGACTACGGCTACCACCACTCTCCCAAATAATCACTCTTGTATCAGCCCCCAAACGCTTGTTGCGACCTTGTTCTTTCCCTCGAGGAGGCAGAGACTGGGAGTATCAAGACTGTCTTTTTTTTTTCTCTTATTGACAACATCTTTAGTTTTTCCTTTGTTAGCTTCCTTGGCTCTAGCCCTATATCAAAAGACACACAAAATGAATATAAGACAACTCACTTTCATTCTTAATACCGGCATAGATTTACGGAAAACAAACCATTCCGGGACAAAAAACGACATAGTAATTTGGCAAAAACAGCATGCCGGTACACCATTCCGGCAGTGAACAATAACTATCGACAATGTTGGTAATTCCTAGGCTGTTCCTGGATACCAAAATAGCACTACCGGCACAGACGAAAAAAATCAACTCCATGCCGTAACCGGGTACCGACACACAATGCAACCTAAAATCAATGCCGGTACTGATAACAATTACTAGTGGTTTCCTGGATACCAAAAGATCACTATCGGCATACCCGAATAAATGTAAACCAATGCCGTAACACACTACCGGCATAGTGTACAACCTAATTTCAATGCCGGTACCGAACATTCAGTTTCAGGTGATTTTAATATCAGTACCGACATTGTATTCATACCAAATTCAACGCCGTAACAATCTACCGGTGTTGCCTTCATTCTAGATTGAATGCCGTAATCCAATACCGGCATTGTATTCATACTAAAATCAATGCCGGTACTCACTGAAACTAAACTGTTTGAGTTGGGGTTCGCGATTCTAACCCAAACCCACTGCTATAAATCGATTCAAACACTTATAAAACAGTTCAAAATCACTTACCTTCTCACAGAAGCCATGTTTACGAGAGGTTGATTGTCCGAGTTCTCTTCTTCTTCTTGCTCTTGAGCAATCAAAGCAAGCCTTTGTTCTAATTTTTGTTGAGCAATCGATTTTGACTTCGATTGGGCATCTGATTTCTTTCTTGGAGGCATGGTTATGATTCGGGTAGGTTAATCGACGAAGAAATTTTTGAATCAACGATTAATTGTTGATGAAGAACGATGAAGAAGAAGATGGAAGATTTTTTTTTTTTTTCAAAACTTAACCCTAGTGTGCCGGAACAGATTTGAGAGAATTGGGGATAAATGATTTGATTTTTAGATTTTAAGTTTTAGTAGAAAGGGTATTACAGTCTTTTCATAATGTTTTTAAATTAATCAAAGGGTATTTTAGTAATTTCATACCCATAAATCACCCCTTAGCAGACACTATTGGTTAGGAGAAGTAATTTATATCCCCCAATTAGTTTTAATATCCCTCAATCGCGCGTTCTTTATTAACACAATGCAATACTCTTCATTTATTTTTTGAGTAATCTTATATTTAATGATTTAGCATTTTTATTTGCTTGAATAGTATAAGAACTTGTGGTGTAATGGTAGCATACCTGACTCCATGTCAGAAGATGTGTGTTCGAGTTCACTAATTTTACTACATCAATTTTTTGGATCAACTTTTGTTGTTGACACTAAATATTGGGATCAACTTTGGTTGTTGACTCATTTCAATGGGATCAAATTTCATTGTTGACACAAAAAGTCGGAGTATTCCATTTTCTGGGAACAACTTCCTTTGTTGACTCCATTTACTGGATCAACTTATATTGTTGACACAAAAATGCTGAAGTATCTTATCAGTATAGAAAATCTTTGAGCTTATTGTTTAAGAATTCTCCTCCTTCATCAGTTCTAATTCTTATAATAGAAGTATGCAATAATTTCTCAATCATAGCTTTGAAGTATAGAAAAATGGCTTTGGATTCAGATTTTTCACATAATGGATAAATCCAACAGAATCTTGAATAGTCATCTACAATGTTGACATAATATCTGAAACCACTTGAAGATATTACATGACCAGGACCCCATAAGTCCATGTGAATTAGTTCTAGTGGAGACTGAGCTCTATGTGTAAACAATATAAATGGTAATTTGTGACTTTACCCTAAATGACATTCATTACCAAAAAGAGGTGTTTTGACTATACTTGATAAATCCAGATTCTTGAAAACTTTTCGAAGAACTTGAAATAAAGGATGGGCCAATCTTTGATGCCTAGTTGTTTCTGAAGGAATGTTGCTGAAGTAAGCTTTGTTATCCGTAGACTTTAGAAAGTTGATTGGATATAGTCCTCCCTTATGTGGCCCTTGTAAAATGATCCTCCCAGATGAGTGATCCTTAACAACAAAACCAACAGAATTAAATGTAATAGAGCAATTATTGTCACTAGTGAATATGTGAACTGACAATAGATTTTGTGATGACTTTGGTACAAGGAGAACATTGTTTAGATCAAATGTGTAAGAAGAATCAGTTTTAGACACATTACCAATATGAGTAATTGGCATGCCTTCCCCATCTCACTGAGATTATGTGGAGTATATTTGTTTTGATAGGCAAAGTTCAACATGTGTCTACACTCTAATGCAAGATGACCAGCTCTATTACAAATCTGACAAATTTTGTCAGATAGTGGTGGAGGATTTGAGTATGAAGCACCAGAAGTTGGTCTAGCATTGTACTGAGGAACAAAATTTGGGACTGGATGCATTTGAAGCTGAGAAAAACCTCTTGGATAATAAGATAGAGGTGGTGTAGTATATCATAAGAAAGGAACCGTAGATTTTGGTGCTTGAGTATATCCTCTACCAGTACCTCTGAATATCGGCCTAGGATTAGTAGCAAAAGCTTTTGAGTTTGCTTCAGACAACAAATTATTTTGTTTATTGGTAACAATTATTTCCTCACTCAAAAGAAGATTGTGTAGCTCTTTAGATGTTACTGGAGGATTACGAATTCTAATGGATGTGCAGAAAGAACTATAATCTTGTCCTAAAGCATTGAGTATAATGACAACTAATTCATCATCATTAATTCTTGATCTAGCAGCAACAACTCATCAGTCACCTTCTTGATTTCACTAAGAAAGGTAGAAATAATACCTGATCCAAGCTTGGTAGATTGAAGTTTGAGACGTAGTTGGAGCGAATGTGTAGAGGAACTTCTTGCAAATCTTTATTCAATAGTTTCCCATAGATCTCGTGAAGACTCAACACCAGCTACATAAGGAATCACAGCCTCAGAAATTGACATTTGAATCCACAATATGAGAGTAGTATCATCATCATGCCAAGCTGCATAACCAGGATTTACAACATTATCAAGCAAATAAGGAGGACAAGGCAAAGATCCATCAAGAAATCCATGGACTTTCTATCGTCTGAGAAGTGAAAGAAGAAGAGATTTCCAAGTAAGGAAATTATCATCTTTGAGTTTATATGAGAGAATTTGTGAGATTTGATTGAGAGGCACATTAGAAATTCTTGATTCGTAGGTAGCCATAGTATGTGAAGAGAGTATGAAATCAATGAATTTGCAGTAAAGAAGAAAAAAAAGATGAAAAAGCAAGGAGAATGAATTAAAAAACTAGATCTGAATATTTGGAAGCCATTAATGGCGGTTGCAGAAGCTTATGTCTTTTGATACCATAGTATCATTTGATAAGAACATAAAAGAGAATACAATGTGTTAGACAAGGACTAGACACACTCTGTATTTATATGACAGAGTTTCCTACTTAACAGATAAGAAAGAAAGAAATAAATGTGTCCGTACAAGACTGTACGGGCTGTAAACAGCGCACATGACCAATGAACACCGTCACTCACACGAGTAAAGCACACGTACATGAGAGACAGTTAGAGTCTTTATTTTAACACAATGCTATTAATCCCAAAATCTGATTTCAAAACGGTATCGACTTTAGCACGAACTGCATCCATAAAAAGTATCACTTTCTTGGAAATACAAAAAGTAATGAAAACTAAATTTAACAATTTCAAATTGAAATGGGGTTTTTGTTTCATTTTTTCTGGATATGGTTTTTAAAAGTACCAAATAATATAATATGAGTAGTGTTTGTGTAACTCAAAGAATATCACCTTGGTTTTTTAGAACTTAATTAACACAATGCTATTAATCCCGAAATCCGATTTCAAACGGTATAGACTTTAGCGCGAACTGCATCCGTAAAAAGTACCGCTTTCTTGGACAAAATAAAAGCCGATAAAACGGTTTTTGTGTCACTCGGTGATGTTTCGTAATCGCTAGTAAAACCCTAATAATAGCTTACACAGAAACAGAATCAAACCCACCGTTGTCTTCTGTCTAGTATAGAGAGAGAGCTTTTTCCCCTCCTCTTCTCTCTTTACCTTCAGTTCTTCTTCATCGCATGTAAAATGTTGGGACACCAACACATAATTGGTGTCCTAACATAAAACCTTAATAAAAGCTTACACAGAAACAATCAAACCGACCGCTATCTTCTGTCTAGTATATACAGAGAGTTTTTTATTCCTCCTCTTCCTCTCTTTTACTTTCAGTTCTTCTTCATTGAAGCAGAAGAAGAAACCTTCGACAGGTATAATTGAGATTCTGTCCTGTTCTACAGTATAAATGCTAAGGTTTTCTTTTTAGATCTATTTTCAGCTGCTTATCTCTAGTATGTTTATAATAGATCTAGATTGAATTTTGCTCGATTGTGTTGTTAGATTTTGGACCATACTGTGTTAGTGGCCGCTACTGTTAAGTTTAGGTACTACCAGAAATCATAGTTATCAATTTGATACAGTACACATGTAAAAGATAGTGACTATTTCCCTTTTCGTTTTTGTTACATCGGGATTGTAGTTTTGCTGTTCTTGTGAAACTGTTTTTATGATTATCTGTTTTGAGGAATTCATGTGGATTAGTAAGGAGGTACTTCATGTACTTGTTAATATCCATTGCATTACCTTTCGACTTAATCATCTTGACGCAAGTTCGGATTGGCCAAGAGTACTTTTGATTGTTGGCTTAATGAATTCCTGTATGTAAAGTTTATCTCAAAATTTTCAATTGAAGCATGACATAATTATAGTGTATGTGTTTTGTATGGTATTGAATTCCTGTACCACAAGCTATAACAATAGCCTTACCAAGCATATAATACCTACCTATATTGGATGCAACAAACATGTTAGAAAAATTAATGACAAGGTAAATAATTTATTGTGTCTTGCATATTTGAAGACATATGTTCTACTTAATAATTAAATTAAATTGCTTTACTGTTAGGGGGTAGAGTAGCAGATCAATTCTTGAATTACAGGAGTGGACGCAAAACCGTGTTGCATGAGTGAATAAATCAAGATAAATGAATTATGGTTGATTTATCTCAGCCATTACCAGGAGAGCTAATAAACACAGGTATAAACCATTTTATCTCATTACTTTTTCTTATTCTATTCTCAATGAAACAATGGTAGTTCTTTTTCTTTCTTTTGTACTAACAAATGAGCAATTGTGCTTATCTCTTCATTAATAAACTATTACATTCACCGCGATGACTACCATGTCTACCTTCATTTTTCTTTTTGAAACATATAACTGAAATGTATTGTATGGCGTTTTTCTATATTGTTTTATATTTGCAGCATCAATGGCTACTATTTTGGGTGTTGGGACAACAGTCATGGGATTTGTCACAGACCACTGTGGAATGTTCGTGGGTGCTGATACTAGAGCAACTGCGCTAGATCCAGATGGAGATGTGATCAGTGACAAAACTGCAGACTCCCCCGTGAAGATAAATAGGGTTGGAACAGATTTAATTTGTGCATCTGCTGGCTGCAATGCGTGGAGCTATCCTATTATTATTGATCTACTCAGTAAGGTAAGAGGCTATCATCATTAAAATTCTTATCAGCTCTTGCTGGTTTTACACTAGACCTGTGCTGAGGTTCCGGGCAGTAGTGTCTTTAAGTTCGTATTTCAACTTTTCTCGTTAAAGGAGTGTGTAGCGTTGGTTTTCAACTTTTGCTGTTTTTTCAATATATTTTTGTGCTGTTTTTTCAACTGCAGTAGGGGTCCAATGAGATAGTGACTGCGGAGGGCTCTGCGCATTTTGCAAGACTCTTTCTTAATAATAAAGACTATAAAATTGACAGGAGTATCTTTAAGACAGCACCCCCTGAGTTCGATATTCAAAAACAAACTTGTGAAATGCTGTTCTGTGGATTCAATCCAGACGGAAAAGCAGAAATGTGGTATGCTGATAAGAAGGATGTTACGCAAGTAGTTAAGAGAAGCCGCCAGGATAAGCAACCAGACGACATTGAAACGCTTGAAACGGTTATTATGTTTGGTTCTGGGTCGCTCTTTGCACGTAAAGCTCTATCAGCGGCCGATGAGTATTCATTTGCACATGGCAATGAAACCACAGATGCATATCATCAGAAAATTCTGAAGTATTTTAGGAAGGCGGCCCTGGATCAACATACTGGAGGCCTTGCCCAAGGTATGAACACTTCCTAATCTTCGGATTTTTGAACATTCTTAGAAACCTTTAAGATAGCCTTGAAGGAATTTGCCCTAGGTGGTGTTGCTTTTTTCTCCTAGGTTTGTATATGCTAGTATTCTTGTCTTCTGCCCGTGTCCCCCCACAATCACCCTACAATGATGGCTGTAGGGTAATACAAACAAGCTCTGTTAATGACTGATGGCTGTGTAATGGTAAACTGTGTAAAACTCTGTTATAGCAGTACTGTATGTAAGGTAGATTTTTCAGGAAATGAATATAATATTTGAGTGCTAAGCTGATGGATGTGTAATGGCAGTAATACAAACAAGCTGTGGTATGTGAGGTCTCATGTGAAGAGGGGCGATACATGAAATTATTCCCTTCGGTTCGATGGGTAAAGGATGATTGTTCAGTTTTTCATTAATGTTTGAAGTTTTGTGTTGGTCAATTTTACATAAAAAACTGTTGCTTGCAGTGTACCATGTGATAAATGGGACCATCTCGCCGTTAAACATGAAACCAATCAAATTAAACATGAAGGATTGGAAGGTTGTGATGGATTGGGCTGCGAAGGTATGTCAGACCAGAAATTTGCATTATTTAATTTCATAGCATCTGTAATTCGCTTTTCAGCTTTCTCCCATAGGAAACTTTTTTTGATATCCCTCTTTTTTTGCTATTTGTACCTCATAGATCAATGACTTGTATCTTTTTGTTGGCAGCAAGATATATCTACCATCGAAAGAGTTTATGATGCTTTTTTAGCAGAATTTCCAGCATTTCATTTTGGCTGGATTACATACGCTGAGCATAAAAAACGCCTGGGGTCCTTTGACGAAGTCAGGTTGGTGTATGAGCGAGCAGTTGCATCCGTTCCCTATTCTGTGGGTATCTGGGTGTCCTATTGTGAGTTTGCCATTCGCTCTTCTTTACCGTCTGATATTATTCGAAGGTACAAACACTCTTTTATCTCAGTGTTAGTATATGTTTGTTTGAAACTGAAGGCATAAATGATCATCCGAATCTATCTGGTTTTCCAGGTTGTTCGATAGAGGGTTGGTTAAAGTTGGGAGCAACTATCAGTCATATCCTCTCTGGGATCTGTATATCCAGTATGAGATAAATCTGAGCAACTGGGAACACCTTGCGGTGCTTTACACTAAAGTTTTAAACAGCCCTACTCCTAAACTGACTGAGTACTTGCATAGGTAGTTCTGCTTTACACTTTTTTTTTTAGCTGTAAATAAACCATTTCTTTTTTGCCGTGTTATGTTTGTCACTGCATTCCTTTTTAGCGTTCTTTGTTATTTTTACTCATTGAAATTTAAGGAAGTTATGATAGATTTTGGCCCTTTGGGTTCGTTTTGACCTTTACGTACTTTTATACACATAATAAAAGATTTTTAAATGCTTAGAGTCATTGGAAAAACTGTTAAATTGTTATGGCAAGGTTCTTTGACCATAGGGTAGGACAGCAGGTAGTTTACAACGCCAGAGACGTCTTTCAACCTTACAACTGATGCATGACTGATTTGTGTTTTTTAATTTTCTTACTATATTCACAGGTTCTTGGAGTTGGTTAAATTTAGGCCATTGTCACACCTAATGACCGCAGAGGAGGTTTCTGTCGTTATTGACCAGGATGCTAGCTTAACAGATGCTCAGCTTGAAACAAAGTATGTATCTGTAAGGATAGCCAGCTACAACAAAGCAAAAGATTTCTTTGATAAGATTGATGGTTTCGAAAGAGCCATCAAAATGCATTTCTTCAATGTGGACCCCCTCCCTCAGTCGGAGCTTGATAACTGGAAAAAGTACCTCGAATTTATGGAAAAAGAAGCTGATGTTAACAAGGTATGCACGAGTTGAATCACCTTTTCAGTTGGTTATGAATTTTAGCTCTTTTCTGATACTGCCTGGAATGACTTACAGCTAAGTCGAAGGCGTAGTTATTCTTGTAAATATTGAATGACAGTATGAGATTGCGTTGTTGCTATATAGGTTGTTGCTTTTTATGAGAGATGTGTGATTGCATGTGCAAGCTATCCAGAATTCTGGATACGATTTGTACAAAGCATGGAAGCCAGAAATTCTCCGGATCGTGCGGATGCTGCTCTTTATCGTGCTTCTGAAATCTTTGTCAAGGTATTCCTCTTTCCTACACAATTGATTTTCGAGTGTTCAATTTATACAATGGTCAGATATGTTTTTAAATTATGGTTGCCCTGTGGACTAGGGGATACAAGAAGTTTTTTGAATCTCTCACTAATGTTTTGCATTCTCAACAGAGACAGCCAGAAATTCATCTCTTTCTTGCAATAGTCGAAGAGAATAGGATGAACATTGCTGAAGCTCGTGCTGCATATACATTTGTGCATTTTGGTATCTCTCGCATGTTACCACAAGCAATTGCCGAGCATGCAAACATGGAATGGCGACAGGTAAGATTTTGTACAGCCTTTTGTAGATTCCCAGTCTAGGCATCTTGTTTCTTAAATTATATTAATTGTCTTTGGGTTTTTCAGGGCAACACAAAAGGTGCTTTTTCAATACATTAAGCAGGCGATTGGAATTGAAAAGTTGAAGAAGCGGTCAAAGATATTGCATACGCTTTATCTTCACTATTCGCTTTTTTTTATGACAGGTCAAAGTGAGTAGTTGTTTGCATTTTCTTATTAGTTAATTTTTGGTGTTTATATATTATTTGCACTTTGAAATGTGATAATTTTACGATCGTAACGTGATTGCTTGTTTAATCTACTGTTGCAGGATCCTGATGAGCTGAAGAAGTGCAGACTTGTTCTTGATGAGGCCCCAGAGGACATTAAATTATCCAAGCCGTTCTTGGAGGTAAATTTCTGGTGTTCTTTTTCAGCAGTTCAAGAACGTGAACGTGTTATTGATGTCTTCCATTCGTTTGCGCAGACTTTTATACAGCTGGAGGCAATGCAGGCAAATCCGAGGATAGGTTATCTAGGTTCTTTGGTAGAGAAGTTCACACATCCTAGCCATATCACAAGTATTAAAGATAAGGAAGAGGTATCTGTGAAATTTGTAAAGGTACCTTTTTGCTTACTAATTTTCTTTTCCTGAATTTTTCTCCTGAAAAACGTGCTTGTAACATGTTTTTGAACATATTAGAAGTGCCTATTTTCAACTCTTGGCAATTAAGACATTTGTTGTTTTTGTCTCTGTCGTAGTTCGTGCGCAAATTTGGAGACACAAAGTCGATTGAGAAGGCTCTGAATGCCTTGGTCATATAAGAACACTGCCTGCCCTAATTAGGGGTTCTCCTTCACCAGCTCCACCTGCAAGTGTTTCGTAATATATTAAACTGGGAACGATGTTGGGTGATTTGTGGTAATGTAGTGGTAGTTGGGTAGGCTAACTTAGTATTAGGAACACCTGGATAAGAAGAGTGAGTATAGGATTCTGTGAGAGGGTATAAATATAGTAGCACTGTTTATTAAATGGGAACTTGTAATAAGATACAATTGAAGCCTTGTATATGAAAAGACAACGAAGTATTGCGCATCTAAGTTTTTCTTAAACCTTTCCTCACTTTCGTGAACATGTTTTTCTAGGTTTTAATCTGTTCTGTTTTTAATCAAACTAGAAAGTTGATGTCTCTTGCTTTCAAACTATTGTTAATTGAGTTTTGCTCTTTAGGCTCAAGTAAGATTTAGACACTGGTCTTTTCTAATTGCTACAGTGGTTTCTTTAAAAATATCTAAATTTCAAAAAGGTTGTTTCTTGTCTTTTACTAAGACAGCTAAATCTGTATGCCCTAAAACTATAGGAAGCATCAACTCTATTGCATAGGTTTTTGTCTCTCTTTTGGTTCACTCTTTGATATTTAATGTTTCTGCTGAACTTTGTTGTCGCTATCCCAGTTCTCTTGCAAAGTTTCATTGCAGTGGAACTTTCAATCATTTTCTCTAACATTCTTCTCCGCAAGAGCATACCTTTGTTTTTGCGTGTGGGTTTACAACCCTTAAGCGCTCAACCAATACTAAGACGTGAATCGACTAGAGACTCACCTCCTCCCACTTTATTTCCCTTGATCATTGAAGATGTGAAAATTCTCTAGTCGGTAGAGTTTTCTCAACCTCTATTTTTTGACAAGGCATGCCTTAACATATAGATGGGTCCTAGAATTAAATTTAAAATTTCTTTTATCTCTGAAGATTTGTTTCTAGTTGAATTTCGACAAAGGGAACATGTGGCTTTAATCCTGGCTCATAGACCTTGGCAGGTGTATGGTGATGCATTCCCTATATGCCCCGTATTCTCTGATGGTCTAATCGAATGAGATGCCCTTAAGTTTATTTTTGTCCGGGTTCAGCTTCTAAATTTCGAGAACTTCCATTACCATGACTGTCTTATAGCTAGGATTTGTAAGAAACTTGGTAGGGTCTCAGAAATCTACCCACCAAATGCCATTCCAGAACCAGGAGACCCTCTTTTTGTCAAGGTAGAGCTCAACATTAAAAGACAACTTCCTAGCTCTGTTAGAGCCAATGTTGGCTCTAATCCTGAATTTGTGATTCACTTTGTCTACATGAATCTACCCCATCGAATTTGCCTCACATGTAACAGATTGGGCCATGTTCAAGCGAACTGTGCTATCTTAGAGAACCGTATGCTAGAAGGTATCTATGGCAATTCCCCTTACATAGATATAGATGATGAATCACAAAGATGGGAAGATGAGTTTAAGGTCTTAATAGATGAGCAAATTGATTTGGCATTTACTTCTGATGCATCAACTCTCTAGCATTTATTTCTCCTTCTTCTGTTCTAGAAGATATTAATGATTATGATTTCATTGATGCTGATGATTTTCTTGACCGTCTGTATGGACCTGACTCAGTTTCATCTGAAATTGGTCTTGAGGAAGGTGAGTCAGATGGTCTGATTGTTTCTCCTGTTGGGCGGAATCGAATCTGGATGGATATCCGTCTAATCTGGGTAAAAGACCATATTCGGAGCTTTCGTATGATAGCCCTAACTATTGACCCTTACCTGACTACAGAGAAATCTCAGATTGGGATTTCAAAATTAGGTCAGATGGTCTTTTAAGGGATGTAGTGGAGAAATCATGTTTCTGTTCGGGCGCTGCTCCGGCGTTTATAGATTTGCTATCTCCGCATCCTTCTGATGAACAGTTATTCACCCCGGAAAACGAAATCCCTGTGAAACATGCTTTCATAATCACTTTCTCGTCTTCTTCATGTGATATTTCTGCTTCGAGTGATTCTTCTGTTTCTGATATTCCGTTAACTTCGTGTGGTCATTCTTCTGACCATTTCAATCCTTCTCCTCCTCCCCCTCCAGTTTTAAATAAAGAAGTAAATTTGAGTAAAAATGAATTTAGTCAGTATGGGTCGTTCTTAGGAGAGTCCGAAAAATTGAAGTCAGTTTCAGTCCCTATTGAAGAGAAAATTGTTTCCATAATGAAGGATGTGGATGAAGGAAACCAGGGGGCTCAGGTACTTTTCCTAAACTCAATCTTCTCTCAATTTACTGTGTTTAATCTAAACTTAAAGTGTTGTAGTTTATGTCCCAAATTACATTAGTTTCATCCATCTCTTATTTGATAGCTGAGAATATATTTCCATATAGATCTGCTCTCTTTTTTGTGTTTTTCTTTTTCTCAATTTACAAGTTGTTTTTGTGAAACCTGAAATTACACTTATATTATATATTGCTTAATTAGAACTCTTTTCTGTCTATTATATTAATGTCATCTAATTTATACATTGCTTTCTAGTTTACTTAAGGTTTTTTGTACTTAGAACAATGAAAATTGTAGCTTGGAATATCCAAGGGTGTGGAACGAAAAAACTAGGCAACATTTAGATCACATAATAAAAACTGAAAAACCAGAAATTTTATTTTTGTCTAAAACTAAGTCTCAGAGGCACTACCTAAAAAAACTTCTTAACTTTTTCCCTAATTGTTACTTTGTAAACCTTATTGGTAAAACAGGTGGTCTTGCTTTGGCATGGGATGATGGTATTCATTTTGAAATTGTTCACTCGAACACAAACATGTTAAATGTTTTGATCAAAACAAATTTCTATGATAATTTTTGGCTTCTAACTGCCTTTTATGGCAACCTTTATAAACCTAGGAAACTGGAATCTTGGGAATTTCTAGAAAACATACTCTAGAATAGATCAATCTGGCATGCCATGGGTTGTAATAGGTGATTACAACCAAATTCTTAGTCCTTCTGAAAAGTTGGGGTGGGTGGGATGGAGGTGGGGGGAGGCGGCGGTGGCGGCTTCCCTTCAATAGTATGGAAGCAGATCCTTTCAAAAGGATGCTACAGTAAAACTTTTTTAAAATAATACTCGTTAAAATAATAATCTCTCTAAAATAATAAAATTCTTTAGTCCCAATTACGCTTGCACAGGTTAAATTTCTCCTCGCTAAAATAATAATCTCTCTAAAATAATAATTTTCTTCGGTCCCAAAACTATTATTTTAAAGAAGTTTTACTGTACAAAGAGATGGCTTATCTTACCTAGGTTTTCATGGAAATAGTTTCACTTGGAATAATCATAAAGAACGCAATAAAAACATTTAGGAAAGGCTTGACAAAGCCTATATTAATGATGAGAGGATATCTCAGTTCCCTGAATCATCCTTAACTCATCTTCCTTCTTTTGGATATGATCATAGTCCATTTAAGCTAGATCTTTTTACAAACTCGGCTCAAAAATCATAATTTCCCTTTTAAGTTTTTTGACACTTGGCTCAAGGAAAATTCTTGCATCCAGTTAATCATGAATACTTGGGATTCATCTCTACTCAATGTTACCGATGTAGTGCTTCAAAATCTACAAACCTTAGGTGAAAATCTTATCACTTGGCGCAAAAATGTTTTTGGAGTTTCTGAAAAGAAAATCAAAAAGCTGCAAAAAAGTATTGATATAATTCAGTCGTCTAGTAGAGACCATAATAAACAGCTACATTTAAATCAGAAACTTTTAGAGTTAGAAAACCTTTATGACACTCAAGAGGAAATCGCAAAACAATTGCCAAGAGACAATTTTGTTCAACCTGGAGAAAGAAATACCAAGTACTTCCACTTAAAAACTTTAAAAAGAAGGAAACGAAATCAAATAGATTGTCTTTTAAATCAAACGAGGAAATCTTTAAACAAAAACCTCAAATTGCCGAGGAATTGGAAACACATTTTGAAACTCTATTCACTGTTTCTCCAACTGTTCCAGACCAAAAACTTATGAGTTTCATTCCAAAAATCATATCTGATCAGAATAATGAGGACTAATTAAAAATCCCAACTTTAGATGATAAGTGGTGATCAAACAACGAGTTCAAATGCATAAAACTTATTTAAGAATTTAAAAAAAAAACTTGAATAATGGTGGCATATACCTTATCCCGGGAATACTTCCTATTCGCAACAATATGGATTAGTCATATTGCTAACTGAAAAAGGACAAAAAAACAGTAAAAATTCAAACAAAACCAAACTGGAAGAACTACAATATGCACTGAAACTGGTTGGTAAAGTAATATTTAACCACATAGCTACAACAATTTGCAGGAAACTAACTTTGAAAACTTTAGCCATCTAAGCAAAATGATATATTCACCTTGTCCACATATGTAGTATTGTAAGTATCGGTATTCTATATATAGTTATCAGTGGTAACGTGATTTCCCATCTTATGTACTATTGTTAACATCTTTGGTACAATAAGAAATTGCAACAGCACATTGTTGCATTATCAGTAACATATTAGTTATTTAGCACTTGAATCATTTCATGTAATACTTCATTGGCTCTATACTTCAAAGAATCTAATTGTAATACAAAGCATTGTTAATGTAAAATAACCATCATGGGACTGCCTGTGAGAGAGCCATGGGGAGGGAAGAAGGGGAGTATTTATGATGTGTTTTGTAGTTGTAGTGGTAAAAAGGTTCGTTGCTCGAACTTGTGAAGGATTTTCGAAAATTAAATAGATTTGTTTCGACAATAATAAGAAAATACCGAGACTCTGGATTCCACCATTGACCAATTAAGTGATAAACTCTAATCAATATTCATGCAATATTCTTCTTTAAAGTGATTCTAGTATTTGCCTTTAATAGATTTTTGAAGTAATAATTGTAAGCACGAAGCATGAAACATCAAAAGTATTAAAACCAAGCATGTCCCATCAAAACACTTCACAACTACTCAATAAAAACCAATTTTTCTTTTAAGTTCTATGCAAAAAATCATGTAAAATAATTGCAATAAATAATTAAAATAGAACTATACCACTTTTCATGGAACAATGGCTTCCTCCGTCGCCTCGGCTAAGGGGTTTAGCTCCTCATATTAACCACTTTCTCAAAATACATATTTGGTGTTCAAAAGTTGAATAAAAGAGTGAAAAGTGCTAAGCAGCGGATTCTGTAGTTGCTGAAGGTCTAAAACAGAAGTCCGAGTTGTTGCTGAAGAGCTTCTGTGACTGCAGGAAGATGCGACCGTACCTCGT
This sequence comes from Papaver atlanticum, assembly GCA_023531105.1. Classification (NCBI taxonomy): domain Eukaryota; kingdom Viridiplantae; phylum Streptophyta; class Magnoliopsida; order Ranunculales; family Papaveraceae; genus Papaver; species Papaver atlanticum. Next base: position 2,323,458 of record JAJJMB010010308.1, on the reverse strand, counting down.
TGTCACTGAAAATAAGTCTGCCTCTGCGACTGACTCTGAGGGTCTAATGTTCTTCGTCTTCTTCTTCGCAGCAGCAGCAGGAAAGTTTCTGAACTCGACTCTGTTGATTTTTTTCTCGCTTCTCTATAGCTCTAAACTTTTCCAAACTCCCCCAAATTGTTCGTATCCTAAATATGACTCGAATCAACCTATATATATCCACCAAACCCCAAAATCACTCGAGTTAATCCAAATATTTTCGTTCTTTTTCAACAGCAAGTTACGGGCATTTGATCTTCTTTTTACGCGTCAACTTGGTTTCCAAACTCTCTCAAACTCTCTCAGGACTGAATAAGGACTCCATACACTCCAATCTTTCCGTGAACTCTTCACAAATTCTTTTGTAAACCGAAAACAACTCAAAACGTGAATTCTCCCTGTTTTGCTCCAACACGGATTTCTATCCCTGTTTAATCGATTCTACAGCTCATACCATACTTGTTTATCCTTAACAGGGTTAACCCAATGAAAATCATCCCTTTAATCGCCTTAAAAATCATCCAAAATTCGAACAGAAAATTCTATTTTCTGTAAACTGTTTTCCCGCCATTTTTCGTTTTGAAAATTTGAGAAGAAATGTGACCTCCCCCTATCCAGTGCCGGTTTGTGCTTAGCAGTTGCTTGGAAATGGGTTACCCCTTATCCAAAATGAGAGTCCGAATAGCAAGTGTCCTCCCAGGAGCCTTTAACAACTTTTCGAGCCAATTTTGCCGTAAAAGCCTATTTCTCCAAAAACACCTACAAAGGGATAAAATAACAAAATTAGTACAAAAATGGGTACTAACAATATATACAATAGAGATGAAAATAGACACATAAATGCGTCTATCAATTTACTTACTTCAGGATGTAGGCACCACTAACTTTTACTTTGCCACAACCTTTGCATCCCCATATATAAACTGCCTTCCTTATTAGCAGTTTACTGCAAAAGTTACCAAATTGATTAATATCAATATAACAAAATCCCCAGCTTTTGTTGCCATGGTTTGAATTTTTTTTGCGTCTCGTTGGTAGCATATGACAACAGATATCTAAGAAAATGGTAAAAATGACCAACAGTCCCTTCGGTAGCATATGACAACAGCTATCAAAGAATATGGTAAAAATGACCAACAATTGATAAACGCTCACACTTGGTAAAAGGACTTACATGTTGAAACAAAAAGATTGTGGTGTATTTGGGTACCCTCATCTTTTCAGACTTGCTGTAATCCATTGCAGGTGTGGTCAATTTGTGGTTGGCTGGTCTTTGCCCCTCAATTCTTGGTGAATATGTTGCCAGTGCTACCTTAGCCCCACTACTCAAGCCATAGGGTGGGTTAAGACCAATTTCCGTAGGCACTATATGGAGGAGACTATGCTCCAAGCTTGCTGCCACTTCAGCCTACAAACATGTTCTTGCATATTACACCAGTTTGGTGTTAGAATTCCTGATGGAGGGGAAGGTATATTACACACTGATAATAGACTACTTGTGATGAAGGGAGATTGCACAACTCGGACAGTGCTATTGATAGACTTCACAAACACCTTGAACCTTGTTGATAGATCCACCATGCTTAAAGAGGTCAGATCCCATTATCCTAATATCTCAAGATGGGTTGAGCTTTGTTACTCAAAACTGGCCAGCTTATATTACAATGAGTTTCTTTTCTCTCCTGGCCAAGGAGTTCAACAGGGTGACCCATTTGGTCCCCTATTATTTGCTTTGACACTGCACCCCATTTCCACTAAGATTGCATATCATTGTTCACTGGACTTTCACGCATGGTACCTTGATGATAGGACCATTGCAGGTGACACATTTGAAGTAGACAAAGCATTGAAAATTATTCAGGACAATGGACCCAAGAGAGGTTTATACTTGAACATTACGAAAACCGAAATATGTTGGCCCTCACCTGATCCTAGATGTCAAGAAGATGGTGTCTTTTCCACTGATATTGGCACGCCATCGAATGGTGTGAAGTTATTAGGGGGGGAAGTCAGTTTACACCAGCAGTATTGCAGTGACATGGTTTTAGGTATGGTAAAGCAGTTGGAAGACCCTCATAGCGAGCTACTGCTCCTTCGAAACTGTACAGGGATCTCAAGACTTTATTTCACACTTCGCACCACCTGCCCCTTGGCCCGACAGACTGCAACTTTACACTATGACAAGCAACTATTTCAGTATTTACGACAAATCGTGGTTAGTGATGGTGCCAGTTTTTGACCTGTTCAACAGCGCCTGACGACTTTGCTAGACACTGGGAAATATTGTTATTTAGCATCGCATTCTCAAACTCAAAATCTTCAGAATAGTATTCTGAAACTACCATCTACATTGACCCCGTGTCACAGTTTTGAGCATGCCTTGGTTTTATTCACTCAAGCTTGTGGTATAACCGGTTGTAACTTCAACATTGAAGACGCTGGCCCCCATTGTATGAAGTCTCTAGCAGCGATTTACTTTGGTGTTGTTAGGAATACTTTTCCCTCCAGGTTTGATTTGAATTACCGTGAATCCATATTATTACATTGAAACAGGAAGGAACACGCTATGGATTTTTTTAAAGCCATACTTGTTAGTGGGCTGAATCAGTCCGTTGGACCGAGGAAGCTCAATGCAGTTCTACAGTATCGTTAAGGCATACCTGTTATAGCACTGCTCGGTCGAACTCGCAAGCGTTGCTATCTCAAGCTTGTTGTCAAGTTTAGTTGCCAAAACTATAAGTCTTGATTTCTAGTCTACTTATAGGTAAGTCTCGGATTAGGATATATAGTGTAATTGAGCATTAAACTTCACGCCATTCATCGATTGAAGACGAAGAACTACTAAGGGGAGCTTGTGGAACTTCATCAACAAAAGGTATGTGGAGACTTGAACTCATCTATCACTCAAAAGTCTATCTACTATATCTCCTATTTGAGATAAAATTCGTATAGATATATACACTTCGATTATACACATTTGATATTTCGAGCTGAGTTTAACTCGCTTACATATTTCTCGAAATATGTGTGGGTAAGCTTTCGCTTTAACGAAAGTCAAAAGATGATCATGTAAAAATCTCCTGGTAACATCTTACATGATTTGTGTGAGACAGTCATTTGATATAAACTCGGAATGTTTCATATTGATCATTCGATCACTTGAAAATTGCTTTGAAGCTAATAGTTTGTGTGAGACGGCTATTGTCGTCTTCCAAGAATGTTTCAATGGTTAAAATGGAGTTTAGAACAATTGGATAAGCATAGTATGCGTACTTGCATATATGTAATCCAATTCCGGGAACCATGGTATGCATACCCGTATGCGTACTAGTTGGTTTTGAGAAAGTCCGGGAACCTGGTATGCGTACCAGTACGCGTACTGGCGTAAGGTTCAGGTCCGGGAATTTCTGCTGAGTTCGGAAAGTATGCGTTCCAGTTCACATACTGGCGAAACCCAAACTTAGTCCGGCCATTTAGGTATGCGTACCCGTATGCATACCTAAGTGGATAATGTTCTAAAATCGGTTGTTCATGAACTAATACATTTATATAATAAGGAATGCAATCTTTTGCAAACCGTGGATATAATGTTCATGACTTGATTCGAGTGAATCAAAATCAATTTTGCTTCAATTGTGTCTTGTATACTTCTATGAGAATATAAAAAATTGAACAACTCTATAACTAGTTTCATTTGAGTCATTTGAACTAGTTATGGTTAAGATGAATAAGGTTGATATGAAAGTGTTCATATGGCTACTTCGATTAACTATTGTTGATCTAACAAGGTGCACACGTTTAGGTACGGTTATTCATATCTAAATGAAATCACTTTTCATTTGTGTGTAAATAGCTAAGTTCGATCTAATGGTTGAAAGATATTAGCTTGAATCTAATTAGGTTTTCATCTAACGGTGAATATTGAATGCTTTGTTACCAAGGTAACATTGATTGCAAACCCTGATTTGAAGACTATATAAAGGAGAACTCTAGCAACTGGGAAACCTAATCCCCACACCTCTTGTGTGATACTAGTTGCGACTAGAGTCGATTCACCTTTAACCTTAGGTTTTTCACGAAACCCTGTAGGTTAATGACTTGAAGACTTCATTGGGATTGTGAAGCCAGACCCAACTATTTTCTTTGTAGTTTTGTGTTCTGATCTTGCTGTTTCTATCGTGATTGAGTACTATATTCTCTAAGATTTGTTCGAGATTTACTCTCCGATAGGCAAGATAAAAAGTAGTCACAGACATCTTCGTCTCATCGTTTGTGATTTCACAATATCTTGTTTCGCTACTATATGATTAAGATTATTGTGAGGTGATTGTTATTTCTAGGCTGTTCTTCGGGAATATAAGTCTGGTATATCAATTGGTTCTTGTTCACCTTGATTTATCAAAAGACGGAACAAAACTCGTAGGTTTATATGTTGGAGACAGATTTATCTATTCAATAGACTTTTCTGTGTGAGACAGATTGGTTTATCAAGTCTTCGACTTTGGGTCGTAGCAACTCTTAGTTGTGGGTGAGATCATCTAAGGGAATCAAGTGCGTAGAGTCCTGTTGGGATTCAGAGACGTAAGGAGCGCAACTGTATCTTGATCAGGTTAGGGCTCAACCACATTCCAGTCTGAAGTTAACTTGGAGTAGGCTAGTGTCTGTAGCGGCTTAATACAGTGTGGTGTTCAAATCTGGACTAGGTCCTGGGTTTTTTCTGCGTTTGAGGTTTCCTCGTTAACAAAACTTCTGGTGTCTGTGTTATTTCTTTTCCGTATTATATTTGTTTATATAATTGAAATATCACAGGTTGTGCGTAAGTTCAATCAATTGACAATCCAACCTTTGGTTGTTGATTAAATTGATTGACACTTGGATATTGGTTTTTGATACCGTCCAAGTTATTTCTTATATTCAATCGGGCTCGTAAATTCCTATTTGTTTGATTGCGGATTGAATTAAGAAATATAGATATAACTCTTGGATATATTTCCATTGATTGAGCCTGACTATCTAGTTGATTCTCTTGGAATTATATTGGAGTTTGTCCATACAGATTGCTAAGAGAAATATTGGGTGTGGTTGTTAGACCCTCGCTTTTTCAATTGGTATCAGAGCAGGCAAACACCTTTAAGACCTCATAAGTCTGTGTTTGTAGCGATCTGACTCTATGGACATAAGTGCTATCTCTGATAAACGCATCACCAGAGTTAAAAGTTCTGTTTCGGTAAAATCTATTAAAGAGAAATACTTGTCAATCTCACATATAGATGAACATTTTGTTCCTACGAAACAGACAAGTATTGATATGTGTTACCCTGTTTTTCCTTCTAACGAATCTGATTCTGAAAAAGAAAGGGAAGCAGCCCGAGAGAGTGCAGCGATTCTATAACTTTTTAGAATCCGGGCAGTTGAAATCAACAGGCTGAAACACAAGGCCAATACAATGGTTGGTATGATAAAAGATCGTGATTCCCAACTAAGGGCTCTTCATGAGGAAAATGTTGTAAGTTGTTCTCAACAAGTAAGCAGGCCGGAGATTCATTTAGATAGCCGATGGATCACTCCATATTTCTGAAGAGGTTAAAAAGATTGATGATGCCAAAATGGATCAATAGCCGATATAGGGATCACTCCATCAAACTTAGAAATTATATGGCAACATGGTAGTCCCAATGTCATCATATGTGTACAAAAATACGGATCTGAATAGATTATAATTTTTTTGTTCAGACCAATCTCTTTTACCAAATGATTAATCGCCCAGTGCGACACGTTGTAAGTAATGCCACGCATCATCAGTTGTTTCCCAAAGTAAAAGAGAGACTTAGTTGAATTCGATAGGAATATTTCCATAATCCTCGTAAATTTCATACATAAATATCTATGAAAAGCTTTCAATAGAATTGAGAATGTACCTTGAAAACCATAAATATGCTCCTGAATTCTACTGCGAGCAGCCTCCGCAAGGCTTGTAGCCTTGTTGTTATAGTGTTTTACTTTGTTAGCCCACGCAGATACAAACTTCTCCTTATGCGGCTCCAACCATTGCGTGCATCAATAAGACACGGCTTGTGTTAGAGCATAGCTCGGTTGAATCCACCAAGCGTTGGTATGTCAAGTTTGGTTGTCATATTTTAGTGAATCAAAACTCATCTAAGAGTCGCTTGATTATGTACTAAAGACAACTTCGTATAGGTTAGACTAGGAATATGAGACTTACAATATTACTCGAAGACCTGAAGAACGTGAAGAAGTAACGATCTACAACGATGACATCATCCTTCCTCTTGAGGTTAGTAATATTGACTTGAACTGTTTCATTCCTAACATATATTTCAAGTCGTGCTATATTGAAAACATAACTGCGAAGCTGTGAATGAATATTTTACTCTAGTAGTGAGACATGATCATATAATCATAGTGTTAAGGAATTAGACTACGAAGTATAACGCTTATCTTTTGAACTTCGTAGATATGAAATATTCATATGAATGCTATTGTGATTATGTGTATGGGTAAAGGTGAAGATTTCATCCTAGGAAACAATGTTTACATTTGTTTAAAGGAAGTACATTCATGAACTTGTTTTATGAATTGAAAGGGAAATCGCTAGGCTTATTGGTATTGTTATTCATTGCATATCTTTGGATTACCAATATGCGTGAGTTAGTAGAACCGATCATAACTTGTTATGTATCTTGGTAAAACTAATCACAATGCCTGACTTATGATTTGGTATGACCAGTTTTGATTAATTAGTGTAGCCGATCCTAAGTAATCACCTGAGATAGTATGATCGATATTTGTAATTGGTGTGACCGATCCTAGTAATTGGTGTGACCGATCACAAAAGAATTGTGTAATCGATCCTTGTAATTGGTGTAACCGGTACTAGTAAATTGGTGTAACCGATCCTAGTGACTTGTGTAACCGATCACAAACAATACCATGAGTATATGGTAACTAGTCCTGGTAACTGACGTAACAGGTCCGGGTAACTTGTGTGTTCGATCACAAGTAATCAACATTAAGGTATAACCGATCCCAGCGATTGGTAGAACCGATTGAACCCATGATTGTGATTTGATATTTGTCAATCGCATAGTTGTCTTGGAATACAGATGAACCAATTCTAAACTTGTTTGGAAGTGTGGTATAATCGATTCCAAGATTGTAAATATGAAAGATGATTTACAAAAAATTATGTCAACATACTTTGAACACGAACAGTAACTCTTATCTTTTATTTTTCAAAGATATTCCTTAATTACTCAAGGAGATCCCGGTCCGAAATAAATTAAGAATCTTTTAATTAAGGTTGTTAGTTTTATATGCTTTAATTACCAGCAATTAAATGCATATCTCTAGAGAATAAAAATTAGTAATGTGCATTTACTAATTAGAGATTTTCTATTGAGAGATTTCAGAAAATATTGGACAAAGCATTTCCAGGAATTATGAAAACCGATTTGGGCATTTATTGCATATCTTGAGAATAATTCGGTTTTGGAAATTCCTTGGTGTCCAAACATCCTTGGTCTATAAATACCTAAGTTTGCATTTTTAGCAAACTATTCTAAGAGCCAGGCAAAATTCATTTTTTGTTGTTTATGGTGGAGCCGCCTATCCAGAGAGGAAAGTATCCTAATTAGGCGAAATCTCTTACGACCGCTCGTTTAAAGACTTTTGTGGGATCAAAAATTAGTTTGTGTGGTTTGGATGAGATTTAGGAGAAGTGGGGATAGGAAATAGGTAATACTTTCAAAGACCCAATTATATATCCAGTTCGCTTTCAAAATAATCATTAATGGTCAAAACACATTTCGAACTGAATCTGCATTTAAAGAGCCAATAAAATTCATTATCATAAAACGAAGTTCACTTTAAAAATAATGATTAATGGTCGAATCAGAATAGTTCAATAGAGAAAAGGCAAAAACAATTCGAACTTGATGTTATTTAATAGAGTTCGCTTTCAGAATATTACACAAAGGTCCAATCATATTAGTTACAGAGACGGAAACATGTTGAACTTAATATCACCATTTAATTAAATGTTATTTAACAAAGTTTTCTTTCAAAATAATCAACAAAGATCATATCAAATTTGTACGAAACAGATATAGCAAAAGTAGACATGTTGAACTTGATTACTATTACATAAAACCTTTTAACGGCGTTAAATAAGATCAGAGGGAAGAAAGTATAAATACACGAATATCTTTTAACCAAAACTATGAATTACATTCGGGTATACAAATTTCTGATCCTACGAAGAATGACAACAAATAAGATTTCCACTATTGTTTACCATGAAAAACTTGAAATTTTCAACCATGTGATGCACATACCTCATTATGATGTCCTGATTCTTCATTCGACTCTTGAGATGAGAAACGATGAAAGATTTACCATCCAAAAAAAAACAACTCATCTCGGAATCTTGGGTTGTATAAACATAAAATAAATCTTGCAACTGGTCTCCATCACTCTCATCCATCTCCTTGATTTGAATATGGTAGTCGAACGATAGCTTTTCTTCTCCCCAAACAATTGTTGTTTGAGATAGAAATCGAGAAGGAATGGTCGGAAGCGTTGGGTAATATAGCGTGAGTCAGAATAACTAGCTAAAAATATAATACCCCGAACACATGTATTAGTAGAAAGGGTAAAATAGGAAATAGAAGAAATACAATTAAGGGACACATTCAACTATTAAGGCTACATCCCGAATTTGCGCTGCATGAGATTTTGTAACGCAAACCACTTGCCTTGGTTTTTCATCTCATTGGTGTGATCTTAGTTTTTGAGTGCGTAAATACGTGAAGCATTTCTGTCATACTTAGTGGATCACCTTGCAGAACCTATAAGCCGACCAAAGGTGTTGTTTTTTTATGTTCATTGTTCATTTATAATCGAAAAAGCTAAAGGTGGATGTGGACCAATTCTCCCCACTGTTAGATTAAGATACTAGGGTCCCACTAGGAACTTAAAAAGCCCACCCCTATTAATCCTGTGGTGCAGGGACAGGTCTACCAATTGGTCCACCCCTAGGCAAGTCGATTTATAAACATTGTTTGAACTTTTCTGCATAATGATCGTATTCCGAAATAAATGAAACAATATACTCCCTCCGTTTTTCATTAACTATCTTTTAATTGACAAAGTCAAGATTTTAAGGGGACCGTAATAAATTTCATGACTAAACCAAAACCAAAACCAAAGCCTTTTTCCAGTAGCAAGTACCGGGTAGGCCAAAATGCTAGAAACAGGGAAAAAAACGCTAGAAACAGGGATTGAACCTGTGACCTTGTGGTTAACACCCACACGCTCTTACCAGCTGAGCTATTCCGGCTTCAGAAATTTCATGACTAACCCTATTAAAGCTATATTATTACTAAAATTAAAACTAATATACATAAAGAGGAAATATTAACGGACCAAGAAGCCGTCTATTTCGTAATCGAATATCAAAGGAACTTCTTAATAGCCCAACTTTATGGATAGATTCCCAAGTCTTTGAAAGTTTCAACCAGGGGAAACTTCACTCATACATCAAAAGACAATTGAATTAAAACTTTAAGAGGAATTATTGAATTACCAAAACAATCACAAGCTTTAGCCTAAACAGAAGATGGCTTAATAAGATCCACCATTAGTGAGTTGTAGTAGTACTAATTAGTATTAAAAATATAAATCGGGTAATATTATTTTGGGAAATGTCTTAAGAAAAAAAAAAAAATATATCTTGGTAGAAGCCCTATTAGGAATTCTATAGATGTTCATAAAAAAATTTATTAAAAAGGAAATGGCAATATGAAAGATATTGAATAAACAAAAAATCCTTATATATGGTGATACTATTTGAGATTTTGGATTGAGTTTATATTAAAAATGATTTTATGATTATAAAAAATAAAAGGTATATTTGATAGTATAAGGGAAAAATATGTCTATAAATATAACGGACAGATGAAAAAAGATGGACCAAAATAGAATACAAGACAGAGGGAGTATATCAGTTGAAGAAAAAAAGTGGAAAAACTTTGCAGTGTAATATTCAGTTATTTGATTAACTTGCACGAGAAAAATACTTCACTGCTTTATTGGATTAACTCGCACAAAATCAATGCTTCTGATCAAGCACCAACATTTGCGTCAAAACAGTTTCTACCAAAAATCTACCTCAAATATTACATAATCATAAACATGAGTGAAATGCTGAATACCTACAATTAACTCTGCCCAAAACATAAATCTTAAGAAAAATCTATTTACTAGATAAATATGAGAGATCCTTCAATTGTTGTGGATCTACCTCTGAGGGAGTTCTAGTCAACGAACATTGTGCAGTAGTGGTTTTCGGGAAAGCTATCACATCTCTGATGGAACTAGCACCTGCCAACAGCATCACCAATCTGTCCAGCCCAAAAGCAATTCCCCCTGGATCAAAGCATCAGAGGCATTTATCAGTATCGAAAGCATAGAACGTTCTGCGATGTATCTGCCACCTCAGCAACAAGCTCATGAAGAAAGTCTAGTTGGCTTGAAAATGATATAGCAATATACACTACAACTAAATAATGTGCAAACGCATCAAATTCCAAGACACCAGGCTTTGATAACAATTGGTCTCATAGCTTACAACTAATACATGAAATGGCCATGCCTTAGATGAAAAGGCCACTGCAACCATTGTAAATTTGTAAATTATGACATCTACTTTTTTTCCTCTTGTGATGTGTATTGGTGTTTTCAATCATTTAGTCAATATAGTGTGCAGGAGTAAAGTTCAGCTTTTTCATACCATGTGGAGGAGCCCCCATATCCAAAGCCTCGAGAAGATATCCAAACTGTTCTTCTGCCTGCGAAATTCATCTCCAACAAAATTAGGAAAAAACTCAAAAAACCCCAACTGTGTTATGCATTAAAGTGATAAAATCTTTTTGACCATAGGACCCATTGATCTTAAACGAAATCCATTTAGACTTTGACACCAAAAGCCTTCAGCTTCAATTAAATTTCAGTTTTTTGCATCATAGGTAAAACATTAAGTCTCACCAACTAATGACAATACTTAAATAAATTTCCAAAAGGGAATACGCATGCAGCAGCAAGAAAAGAAACAATGACGGAATTTCAAAAAGTTTGACTAGGGTCTCTCACCTTTTTACTCCTTTCCAATTTTTAAGTAGAAATATCATAAAAAACCTAATCTTTTTCCCCAAGACTTGATTCAAAACATTGAGTGAACCAAAATGACTGCGGATTAGGTATAAAGAATCCCACATGCAGTTCGGACATGCCTAAAAAAGGGCCAACAGAATATCTTGTTTGCCAAACCAACCCCTGTTACTCGATTTTCCAACTCACCACCACAAACAAATTTAACTGTCTTTCACCAACTTCCATCATGTTCATCATCCGGCTAATAAGATGGCTACATGGTCAATTACACAATTTTTCGCCGGACAACACCCAGCATCTTAATGGAGAAGTGACTTTTGCAACCTTTACGTATGGTGTTTCAGTCAGAAAGCAAACATACAGATCATAAGAGCATTGAGTATGAAACAAAAAGTAACACCTTAATACATGATAATTTTTCTATGCATGAAACTTTTTCGATGCACGACAGTTTTTCTTAATAGATCAAATCTGGTAAATCAATTCCAAAAACAAAAACAGAAAAACTGCTCCCACATTGGCAAACATGAGCAAGGAAAAATGCTAACGCGACAGGAGAAAAAGCGCAGAAGGGATTCACCTGTTCGGGTGTTATGCCAACAATTTCCAGAACCTTTTCTTGGACCTCGCGCTTAAAAATCCTAAGACTCCCTCCCCCAATCTGATAACACCATACCAACAAGTGGCGTCTCTCGTTAACAACTCTTGAAGGCATATCTAAGGTCGGAGCTGAACCATTGGAATTACATTCAACAAACTCAAGAGGAGAACAACAGTTGGCATACCTCAACACCGTTATAAACCATATCATAAGCCAGAGCACGAGCCGAGGAAAGGTCTTCCATGTCATCCGGATTTGGTGCGGTGAAAGGATGATGTAATGCCTGCAAACAACTCTGTTTAATTAACCAAAAGTATAGAAAAAAGTCACAGAGAAGAAACATGTTTAGAATAATTAACCTGCCTTGAGTTGAAAAAAAAACAACATAATATTATTTCCTGTATTTTATCCTTATACTTCTCAAGTGAGGAGGGTGGTTGACTCAGTTTAAGGCCCTGGGAACCTTAATTTGGACAAAAACAGGCCATAGCAGACATAGGATAGCCATCTTCAGGTAACAAGAAGGCTTCCAACCTCTCACAAGTGATCTTCCACAGCCACATCAGATGTATTTTGGTTGACAAACCCTTCGCTAGATAATGACAGAGCTAGCTAATCTTCGGATGTTAACAGTTCCATTCACATTTCAAAAGAAGAATATTTGATCTTTTAATCCGTGATAATGAACGATTAAACCTAGTGAATCTTTACTTATTTTTAAAAAAGTCAGATCACTAAATTGAAACAAAAATAAAATTTCGAAAGTATCTATTCGATGTTTTACAACATTCTTTATAACGCATGACCGAAGAGGGACATGAACTAGAGCTGAATTGAACACTGAACAATATATTGACATTGAAAAATATTGAAAAACAACTAGAAATTTGAAACACACCTCAAACCTCTCCTCCGAACTATTCCACTCGAACATTGGAAAATCGGTCACCCATAATATTGAATGCGCCGACTGCATCAGATAATTAATGACTTACTTACATGTGTGTGTGCGTTAGAGAGTAAAAACACGCCAACTGTGCAAGTTCAAGGGCAGACTTACCGTGTCAACTAATTTGAGCTCATGCGCTATGAAAACTCTAAGGCGATCCAGAGTTTTATTAACCGATGTGTGGTCACCCAATGCAAACAAGATGAGATCACCTGAACTTGCAGAAACTTGTTTCAGCAACTGCTCTTTACTACTGGGGTCCAGACTTGACGCCAAAGCAGCAATTCCTTCAATCTCCCCTGAAATAGAAATGCTTACTCATCAGCCACGGAAAGATAATATATTGCATTTAACAGAGGATGAATATAGAAGTCAATATTTTACCATTGTCCAAGACCTTGAGGAAAGGTAAACCCAGAGCTCCAGATTTCATTGCTTGACGGTACAAGTCACCCTTCTTAAGAGCAGTGTTTGAGTACTTCTTTGAACCTGATGGCACACATAATGCTTTAATAATTCCACCACTTGCTAAGCAATCTGAAAAGACCTTGAAACTGGTTTGCGAGAAAACACTGGATACCTGCTTTCATGGAAAGGCATTCCACAATAAGTGACTAAAAGCAGAAACTATGTTCCAAAGCTTAAAGGATATCTTTCATAATTTCTCATATGAAGGGGTGTTTCTTCGTTTCATTGAAACATTAGTAACTTAGTTATGTTCGGATATTAGCTAATAGATATAACTCTTGTGGTGATATATACAACTTGGTCTAAGCACTGATTATTTTGTCTGTGACACTAAGCCAGCAAACGTGTACCACTTCCACCTATCAGGAAGCATGCCAAACCAGAGAGTAGCTTTTGGAATCTAACCAGTTGGAAGAAGCATACATTTGCAAAACAAATCAAATCTGAGCAGGCATATGGACGAATTGCTCTCTAGGGTGCACATGGAGATGATCATGGCTTATTTCTTCCTAATAGTCAACTGTAAGCTAAAAAAAAAAGGAAAACAGCTTTCGAGTATTCTTATCTCCAATCTTGAAGCTCGGCTTCATGAACTATCAATGATGAGCTTACATCTTTCAACTCAAGATCAAAACGAGTGTCTGGCCTGTCTGATCCGTATCGATTCATTGCTTCTGAATATGTAAGCCTTGGGAAAAGGTTTGGCAGTTGGATATCTTTCACCACTTTGAAAACCTGCACGAATATAATACATTAGACTAGTTACACTGATCATAGTTATAAGCATCCAAAATGAACAAAATTACTAACATGTCTTATCAAATCTTCATTAAGTTTCAGCATATCTTCCAACGGCGTGAAAGCCAATTCCATATCTAGTTGTGTGAACTCTGGTTGCCTATCGGCCCTTAAGTCTTCATCTCGAAAACATCTGCAAAGAGAACAAATGATGGTGAACCTGTAGCATGCGTTTGATTATAAGACCTAATATTTTGTAATCTTATTGTATAGAACTAAAAGACCATCATGTCTAGACAGTGAAATTGATCCCAGAGTTCACTCATGAATTAACCTTAACATGTGTAGCTATTTGAAAAATTGTTGCAAAAATAGATCATGCTCAGCTCAAACAAGTAGTGATGGCACAATACCTGGCTATTTGATAATATTTGTCAAATCCAGAGACCATCAGCATTTGCTTGAACAACTGTGGGCTTTGAGGTAAAGCGTAGAAGGTTCCTGGCTTCATAAAAAATACTGAACAAAATCAGGGCGGCAGTCATGAATCACAAAATACTAGCAATATCCGAAAACTAAACTGGTCGGTTTGTTGTCTACCAAAGGGATTCACTGTTTATATCCTGATTACAAATACTTCGGCAGAAAGTTCTACCAATACCTGAGTCAATACAGAGTTAAAGGAGTACCAAAACAAACTCAGCGGCTTTGTGATAGCCACGTAAACTTACTGAAGAAATATACATACATCGGTATGTTGTAATGAAAACTTCTAGGGTGCTAATAGATGTAAACATGTTTTCTATTAATTGAAACAGTGAACAATCAGGTAGACCAATTTGATAATGTACCTTCTCAAGAGTTTCAACAAAAACAGAAATGGCAGATGATTAACCACATACCTGAACTCGTGAAGGCACAAGATAGTCCCGGGCACCTTCAGGAGTGGATCTGGAGAGTATTGGAGTCTCGATCTACCTTACAACCATGAGATAGTCAGGATGATGAGAACATGAACAAGAGAAAATAAGGGAGAAATTAAGATGGTGAAGGGAGGGTTGTCGAAAGTAGGAGAAAGACAATTGCCATTTAAAAGATACAATTTAAGCAGTTTCCAACGGTGATCTCAATAAATGCTGATGCACTTACTAAATATAAACATTAACCGAAAGTTAATCTTTTGATACCTCCACAAATGAATGTTCATCCTCCAGGTAACGTCGGATGACCTTGAGCACTTTATGTCGCAACAGTAGGTTGGAGGTCATTTGTTGCCGGCGCAAATCCAAGCATCGATATCTAGCATCATTAACATGAATTTTCAAAACAAGAACCAAATGATCATGCAACAATTATCTATCAAGCCAATAATGCACTACGAATGAGAACCCTTGATCAGCTGTAGCGGATACATTACAAAAATTTGCACCCTGTGAATCATTCATTGCATTACAAAATTGCACAAAAATCTTGCATCACGGCAACAGTTTAGCAACTAGAGCATGTAAAATTTATTGGGGTCTTTTAACAAGGTCAGATCGCTTAAATTTTAGTTCTTTCAGACATATGTTAGCATACCTAGTGCAACACCAACCATACACAAATATTGAGCTTATCATGAGCCAACAAGCTGGCCATCCTATTTAGAGATGTGAGAGGTGTAATAATTGTATTAACTTTTGTAAATATTGTATAAAGTTACAAGTTAGAAACAAGATGAAAGAACAACGAACATTAACTAAAACAGTCATATTACAGATTGTTTTCATATGCCACTTGGTTTGCAAAAATATAATCCTAATATTTATCATCTGTGCAAATCGGGTAACAAAATATAAGTCCCATACAGTCCAATTTGAACTTCTAAATTATAATATGATATAGTTGCCAGGATTGGGGAGTATCAATCTCTTAGATATGGAAAAAGAAAAAATCAAGTGAGACAACATTAAACCAGATACCTTAAACGAATCTCCTCTGAGCTATCCTTCGCTTTTTCTTTTTTCACATCATCCCCCATTGTAACCAAGAAAGGTAATTTGCATTTCACAGAATTCAATATTCTAACATTCTCTGCAGTTACCTATCATCATAGAAAATCAAACACTCTAAGAAACTTACGGCGATATTAAGTACAGTGAAACAGATTAATGTACAGAAACACTTTAATACCTCTAAAATGCCCGTCTTCATCTTGTTATTAACAGATTCACCTGGTCTAGATCTAACAATACCTTCCACAGCAACAACATATTCAAGTGCAAGCTTATTAACAATAGAGTGAGTTTCAGGAAACTCATTGGGAAGAGTTGTAACTTGAACAATTCCAGTATGATCTCTAAGATTAATAAATGTCACACCACCGTGAATTCTATGAAGTGCAACCCATCCACAGAGACGGACTCGTTTGCCTATATCATCAACTGACAAATTCCCACACAGATTGGTTCTATTAACCCATTCTAGTGAATCTTTGCTAGGGCTTAGGACAGGTTTTGTATCAGAAATTAGGGTTTCTGACGAAGAAGTAGCAGCACAAAGTGTAGATAGTCTTCTTCTGGTGGGAAGAGAGAGAAAGTGACGGTAGAAAGGTAAAGCTAACGACGGGAGTTGCTTGGAACGGACAACAATGGCGGGTAAAGCTCGAAGGAGAACCAGAGAGGAAGACATTAGTTTATTCTGTTGGGTGAGACAACGCCGAAATCTCTTTGGGTTCAACTCGTTATCTAGTTTTCCTCCAAGGTTTTATCGGCAGAGCTCAATTGGATTTTGGCACCCAAGGGCAACTACTGCGTCTGAATGTTTAGTGGATATTTGCGGGGACATTTTCCCACCGAATAATTCTAGATAAACATCCACATGTTTGAAATGAAAATAGTGGGAATTAAGTGTTTGACCCTCCCCTCACTCTTTCTTACTCTTATGGCCTTGGGTTTAAAGCCCATTTAAAAATTCTTTAACCTATTTTATTGAAATGACCCTTAAAAAATAAGGAGGGTCATATGAATAAAGATGTTAAATGATGTTAAAATGGGACATGAACTCTATTCTTGAAGGGCATAATTGTCAAACCAACTTCAATATAACATATCTCACAAACCATACGTAGGAAGTTGACAAATTTTATATATTTAGAAAGGTTTTTGAAAAACCAATCCAACGAGTGTAAATACAAATATCAAATTATTCGTATTTTTAGAAATTTTTATTTCTTAAATGATTTTTATTTTATTTCTTATTTGTGCGTAGATATTATCCAAATAATTTTTTTAAAGTACAACTATTATTCAAAGTATTTTTTTTTTTAGTGTGCAGATATTATCCACGACTTTTTTCGGTGTGTAGCTATTATCCACAATGTTAATTAACCTTTCATAATGGTTTATACTATAATATGTACATTAAATAAGTTTTATAAAACCTTTTTTTAAAGATGAACAAACACATTGATATGAAGTTGTGTAGAAAGTATCCACGACTAGAATCCGTGCAGGAAATATGCACAGCTAGAATGTGTGCAGGAAATATTCACAATTGTTTCAGGGCCAAGAAAATAATTTACATAATTATTTCTATGACCCCAGGGCCAAAAGAGTAATACCCATGTTTTCTAGGGTCATAAGAATAATTAAGAACGCGCGATTGGAGGATAGTTAAACTAATTGGGGGATATAAATTACTATCCCCATCCAATAGTGTTTGCTAAGGGGTGTTTTTTTGGGGCGGAAATACTAAACTACCCTTTGAAAAATAAAATCTAAATAAAAACCTAAATATTCCCCACTCCTTTTCAAATTCTCTTCTCATTCTCTGCCGGCTCCTCATTTTGAAAAACGATTTATTTTTTTACCCTGGAAGTAATGAAGACCATGCCGGAAGTGATGGAGACCATGTCGGATTTAGTAATTGATTTACTCCCGGCATTGTAGTCAAATAGTCGAGTATGCCGGCTTCTTGGAAGGGTGGTTCTGCTTTGAACAAATATTCGTAATTTTGTCTATGTTACTCTTTAAAAAGATCCTCACTTTCTCTTTAAAAAGTGCAGCAGACCATTTAAGGATTTACATAGTCCATTGATGACATTCGATAATTATATGTTTCCTTACCCACAGTTCGTTGAAACTACTCAAATGTATGCTAGTGCAAGACCTCTACGTCGACTTCGCGACAGCAAACATAGGGAGATCTGCTTATGTTAAATACTCGTATCTGCTTGTTCTTATCCATTGAACATCTTAAAATTTTAGGCATTTTGCAACGCGTAAGCAATTCACTGTATTAGTCACTATAAAATCTGGCTACTACTTTAAGATAAGACTTTTAACATATCAGTGTCTCAAATGGGAAGTAAGATAGCAACTGAAAGTTTAGTGGGAATTAAGTGTACGGTTTTCCTATGCCGGTATGCTTTGCCGGTTTTGTTTTTCCTTCTTTTAGTCTATGCCGGCTATTTTTGTAACTCAATTTCTTTTTCTGGCTAGATTTTTATCATTCCCGGCTTTGTACTTACATAGTCGCGCATGTCGGCATTGTTTACCGGTATTGTTTTTATTTTCAAATCAATGCCGGTACTGGAAAACCCAGTAATCAAATAGATTTTCATTCCCGGCTAGAGTTGCTTTCCCCTTTTGATGGAACAGAATCAGATTCATCATTCATCCCATCTTCTTATGGGATTTCTCTTGTTCACGGGATCCACTGCACTAGTTACGGGTGTTGTTTAAAGACTAGGCTGACCTAACCTTGATTCCATGTATCCCCGCAAATAACAGCAATATCCACACCTTTTTTTTTGTCATTTATTTCTCTAGAACAACCTCTAGTATTAAGCAGTTTTTTTTCAAGTCAAATCACTCAAATATATGGCTCCTGCCGCCAAAGTCAAAGATTTCGAGTGCAGTTAAGCATAGCCCTTGCCAATTCCCATGCTTTGAGAACGAACTAGTAAGAAAGAACATGATGTTTTGTTTTGGATTCTCCTCTAGTGTCACTTTTGCTGTGATTAAAAAAATGATGATAATTTATTTTCATCTGTTCAAGAGTGGTTAAAATTTGGAGGTGAAGACACTGTGATTTATTGTGATTTACATTGAAGATTGCCTAGTACTCAGTGCTCACTAGTTTTCTTTTTGGGTCTGATGACTATAACTGCCGGCATACTCGATAAGACTAAAAGTCTTCTCAATTTGAAAACCTTGTGCCGGCATTGTTGGACATCAAATACACAAAACCGGCAGAGTCTGCCGGCTTGCTCGATAAATCACCCACAATGCCGGCACTGCAAGTGTTAGTATCCATGTTCTGTGCATTTTTTTTCCTGTGCATTTTGTAACTGGTTCCGGCATTGTAATACAAGCTCAAGCAATGCCCCGATAGTATATCCAAAAGAATATACTCTTGTAGGTGAAAATGTGCCGGCATTGTTCTTTTTATACACACCATGCCGACAATATGTTAAATCTGGGGTGTACAGCATGCTGGCATAGATATAACTATGAAGACCCTGCCGATTTAACGGCTGCCGGCATGGTATTCATACTTAATCCATGCCGGCATTGCCACTTCCGGAACTGGCCATGGTGAAAATTTTGAGGTGAATTTTTGCATGCAACCCTTGTTTATTGATGATTTGAAGAATCAGAAATATTTGTTTGTTCATTACTTCACTCATTTAAACCAATTCTAAAACCTCTCCCTCTAATCTCTACCAAAAGTCAAGTGATATGATTTATATTAATCATTAAACTAATATCTATTAACTTAACTAATTATAATCAACCACTAAACCTGATTAGTGAGGGGTAGATTAGGAATTAGTTAAAATACATAGATAAGGGGTGATCCTGATTTGATATTTAAATCCTGTTTTTGTCCTTTTCCTATATCCCCCAATTAATTTAACTTTCCCCCAATTGCGCGTTCATAATTAACCCGGGAAAATATAGAGAATAGAGAGTTTGACCTTTAGATATCAATATTCTCTATATAATAACCAAGTTTTTTAAAGCGTTCTCATTCACCGGAGCTCCACGTTCACTAGAGCTCCACGTTAATTCTCATTTCTGGTTGATTCTGGCCCCACCAGTTTTTTTTTTTTTTTTTTGAAAAACTTATTAAATTTAAACAAAATAAAATCAGGAAAATATTTTTTTGCCAATAATAAGATAACTAAATCTTAAATATTTTTATTTCCCAATAATAAGGAGAATCTTTTGGGCCCACGAAATATCATTTGGCCAATCACATTTTAGAAAATAATTACCTATTTCTTTTTTTTGGAAAACTTATTAAATTTAAACAAAATAAAATCAGGAAAATATTTTTTTTTGCCAATAATAAGATAGCTAAATCTTAAATATTTTTTTCCCCCAATAATCAGTAGAATCTTTTGGGCCCACGAAATATCATTTGGTCAATCACATTTTAGAAAATAATTACCTAAATTTACTAAGTCTTATTTAATCTTGGAAATATAACAAAATAAATATAAAGAACTTCAACATTACCAAAAAAAAAATACAATTTCATCATGATAAAATTAAATATGCAATGTTCATCGTGATATCATCATAAAATTAGATCAATCATATGAATTAAAAAAAAATCCAATGTCCAATGTCCATTTACAGCTTTTGTAATAAAATCTGCCTAATTACAACTCAAACTACGGGCAAAAGAAAATACTTGCGATTATTTTTTTTGGAAGCTAACGAATAAGTTATTCACAGTGATTACACTTCCAATGATGAAAAACTTAAAAAAAAAAAAAAAAAATCGTGGGTACTAACCTTTCGATCGTATAATATGTCTCTCTTGCGAACAACTTTATTGTTGATCATGTTTGCATACAAAAAAAATTACAAATCATTAAAACTATTGATTAGCATATAAAAAATCGAGCAAAACAAAAAATCGAGCAAACAAATAATGATTAGTAAACATCATTTCCACGTTACTTTTCTTAATTTTATTAGTACCATAATTAAAACAAAACAAATAAAAAATAAAAAAATAAGATGGATTTTTAATTTTGTTATATTTTGATATGCCCTAGATTTTGTATACTAAAATTATTGAAAAAAAATACATTCCATAACAAACAAAATCTAAATTTGCTCAATAATGAAAAGATTTCCTAAATGGATCCGCTGAAAGAAAAAAAAAGAACCCAAGTATAAAATAATGTGCCAAAAAATAAAACAAAGTTTTCTTTTTTTAGAAAGGATAGATCTTTACACATTTTCTTGGTTAATATAAGATATTAATTCCAAAAATATTTTTTTTTTCTGCCTGTATAAAAACGCTTGCAAAGCCAAGCCGCATAAATTATTTTATCGCCGTTTCTCTGCTCTTTTTTGTTTTGTTTTTTTCCTTCTTTGTCTTATTTCGTTTATGGATGTTTACGTTGATTGCTGTTTCTTTTGCAGATATAATGCGTTAATTGTTGTTTCTTTTGCAGATATAATGAAAAGTATAATGAAAAGTGTAGTCGATTTGCGCTGCATTAAAGTCAACTATCAAAACATTAAAGTCAACTATAATGAAAAGTGTAGTTGTTGATGCTCCTGCTCCTCCTAATCATAAATTTACGTCTATTATTTTTAGACATGTGCTTATATTGTTGTACAGTTGTTATTGAGGTATGCAAATAAAATCTCAATGGATTAGTACTGATTTAGATGCTTTTGTTTTGGATTTTCAGTGGTATTGATTAGTCTTTGTTTACGTTTGTTTCAGTCGAGTATAAGATCTGCTGTTGGTGGTACTGCAACTACATGCTATATAGATTTAACTTTGGTGAGATTTAAGGAACTCTTTGTTTTTCATAAATTGTTGAACAATTGTCAAATTCTAAATAATATTGGCATGACGACGCATTATATATTAGCCATATCTTAACTTGATCTTGCATAAAGTTCAACAATTGTTCTTTTTTAGTGTTTGTGTTCTTTTTTTTAAGAATTTGACTACTGATTGTTAGACCATGATCATCGGACCATTGATTCAAATTTTTTTTTATTATTCTATAAATGCACGATATGCTTAGTATTTTTTACCTTTTTTTTTGACAATAATATACCATAAATATAAATGGGGCTAACCAAAAATGTAAAAGTTATACATCAGATATTTTTCATTATTATTTTATGTATGACAGAATAGTGCATCAAATAATTACAAAAATATAAAACCTTTTGACATTTTTAAAAATGAATCAATATTATTTCCAAAACTAAATCTTTCTTTATTTTGTGGAATTTTTGGCGTGGTGACTCTTTATATAAAGCACAAATGCAAAAGCCAAACCCTATTGGCCACGTTGTTTCTCTTCCAGGTTTTTATTTTTTTTGTTTAATCTATATTGGCTTTCTGTTTTTCAATCATGCACCTATTGTAAACTATTTTCTGCCTGATCACGCACCTGTTGTAACTGGGAATACGTCGAGCAATTCATGATACAAACTAATTAATTCTTGCATATATTGTTGCGTACCAGGGTTTTTGTTGATTGTTCTTAGGTTTGTTTGATTCGTGGTTGTTTTTTTTTTTTCGTGGCAGATCATCACAAGAATTGCACAAATTAACTCACGCTGCTTCTCCCCCTTCAAGAGTAACTCGGGTAATCTTTACAATCATATCCAATAATTTTTTATTCAGAGGAAAAATTCTTAGGGTTTTGTTACGTGATAATTAAGAGTTTCGTTAAGTGATAATTAAGAAAATATCAATTGTTTTGATTGATACTGTTTTTAGATTTGCAGGTAGAAATGATTTTACGACTTTGGATTATTATTGTGGTGGCTCGAATTTAGTTTTGTTTACTATCATCGATTCCCTTCTATTTCTATTACTTGTGATTTATGTTAATGTTTAAATTTATGCCTCTTTTGTTGTTTATTGCTGCCTATGTATGGTTTATCGGTGCAGATTCTTAGTTTTGCCTACTACTGGTGTTGGTTCTAATGCTTTAGCCACCATTTGTAAGGTAATAATTTGAACCACTGGTTTAGTTTTTACTATTGTTTAATGTTCTTCACTGAAAAAATATATGAATCAAACCATAGGTCGCAGCCACTTGAAAATCTGCAAAATGTGATATCCCTTCCTAAATTTTCCTGCATATGATATGATTCTTACTGGTGTTGAATTGAGTGGAAATCCAAGTGGATGATAACTGATGATGTGATATTACAATATGGTTTAATTTGATTTATTGAGATCGTAGCATGTTGTAAAATCATATCATCAGTTAAACTCACCAGAAGAGTCTATAAGAGATGATGTCCCCAGTTAAAGTAATGGAATAGTTTCTCTTATTTTCGTCTTTCTAACAGCAATTTCGCTCTTCTAACAGCATTATTAGTGGCCCAACATCTCTTCCATCTCAAATTCTATTGCAGTAGACTTATAACTGGGACTTGCCCAAGTCTCAAAGATCAGAGTTCAGTTGAGAGATACCCAACCAAGCAGCAATGATGATGACCGATTACCAAGTTTTTGAGTTATATTGCCACTTTGTTGGTAGCCTTTAATAGATCAGCTAGCTAGAACTTTTTCAAATGCATTAAAACTAAATCCCATTTGTACGTCCTCCACTAATCAAACAATATTTGCATTCATCAATTGAATCTTTCTTCATTTCTTAAGCATTTCCTTGCAAATTAAATATTACTGAGTGTTTTTATTTCTTTCTCATTGATTAGTCTTTTCTTAGACAATAACGAATAACGGAACGGCAGACGGGGGAACTAGCGTTAAATTAGAGGTATTAAGCATTTCTTTGCAAATTGGACATTTCTGATTATGTGGTTATAGCCAATTTAAATTTCCGTGAGAACTCAAGTTAAATTTTCTATCAGGGTTAATCATTTAAGATCATTTTACCAGTGGACTGATTTTATAGTCAAGAAGGGCACGGCGACAATTTTACCGGAACGCTTGCATTCTCTTAGTACATATATGATTCAAAGGCTCTTCCTGTCATTTAGGATTGAATCTCAGCAGTATTGCAGCAGAAAATGCAATGGCATGATAAGCGAGGGCATCATAAAGTGTGTATGGACCACTGCAGGGCAATCTTGGTTGCTTACTGCAAACTTTGGATGGTTTGTGATGACAAAAATTAGCCACTTTCACCATTTTTTTAAAACAACAAGGTTGACTTATTCATGATGTTATATCTTTTCTAGATTTTTCTCCTAATGCTTTGAGCGAAACAAGACTATTTAAGTGGGAATTTACCTGTACACGAGACCAAGAAGAATCCATATGCCAAAGGTGTGTTGAAGTTATAGTTTTTGAACAACAGAGACCTCCGTGAAACCATAGTAGAACCATGATTGCTCTTTGTAACTAAAAATGGACCATGTCATAATTAAACTCTCATTTTATAAAAGAAACAATTGATGTTAAGAAAGCAAAGTGATATACCACACTTCTCGGAGAACTACTACAACGCAAGGTAAACTTAGAATTCCCATTTTCTCTTTTTTGTTTATGTTCTCGACTTTCAGATTATAAATAGAGAGATTGAGAAATTCAAACAAAAACATCGGGTTTCAGTCTTCTCAAATTAGAAATAGGGAGATATTGCTTTCTTTTTAGTTTGTTCATTTTCTTCTTCACCGAGATAATCATGATTGTCAGATTATGTCTTGGAACTGTTCAAAGTTTGGGAACAATGGTCATAATTTTAGAACTAGCGGTGATGATAATATCAATGATACTGGTAATAATAACAACGGTAACAATGTGTTTATGCATGTTAGTTGTTGTCGTGTTACCGAAGTTTCTTCAAATCCAATGATTTGTAACTGTGTTAGTACACAAAATTTGCTGGAAATACGTCCCAAGATGAATGGTGAAGAAAACTCGATGGTGGAGTACATATCAGGTGATCTGTAGCTTTGTGTGCTGCAGACGGGTAGGGGAAGGCTCATTTTCTTATAGGCGCTTATCTCAGCCAGACGGAAGAGGAGGATCCAAACCAATAAGAAAAATTAGCCCAATAACACGAACAAAAGGAAAATACCCAGAGAAATGATACGGAACAAAAAGAAAAAGAAAAATAACACGAACAAAATCTTCGACCCAACGAAAGAGATCAAATAGTATTTTTGTGAATTAATTAAAGTCTTTCCGTTCTATCTTCATGAATTTGTTTTTTACTGTAACCTAACATGCAGTGATGTCAAGGAGGTCACTGAAATCATCATCAAGTGTATTACTCAAGGAACATGCAATTTCCTAATCAAAACAATTGATAAAGAAAAAAAAAACAAAAACAAACAAACTATATTTAAGCGCACCTAAATCCATTCAAGGGATAATTTTAGATGTCTCATGTATTGAACTCTAACCCACCTGGAATTGAATTCTTTTTCGGGACGGTTATTAATTCAGTTCCATCAAGAATGCTGCTGCCAAGGAGAAGTATTCCATCAAGAAATTGGGCACCGTATGATTGGTTGGAAGTTATCATGGAATGTTTGGTGCTACTTTATTTATTCGTTGGGAATGAGTGGGTGCAACTGCAATAAGTCAGTGAATCGTTAGTTAGTTGATTGACAGACATAAGATGATCTTTTGATCTAATGTCATTCCCGTATGGTGTGGCAATTGTGGAAAGACGTTGCTCTCGAGCACATGAAGGGATTGGTCAAAAAGTCGATGAAATTATTTACAAAATTAGAAAACCCTAAATCTTTGGTTTTCTAAATAATTTTTCTTTGTATTTTAATTTGTTTCCTAAAAAAAAAAAAATCAGAAAAATAAATTATAGTGACTACTTGCTTCCAAATATTTTACAATCTAGCTCCAATAATTGTTTTCAAAACAATCTAGCTCCAATAATTGTTTTCAAAATTTTGATGGTAGATTGTTTAGTATATGTAGTAGTGGCAAAGTCGATAACGCTTCTACAAATAAAGTAAATGTATAAAAGAACGATTAAAAATGGCAAAAAATATATTAAAGAATTAAGTCTAAAATCTGGATATTGAAATAAAAATTAGGAAAAAGATTTTAGAATTAGTCAGTTAAAATATGTTTTATAGACTTTGAAGATGTTGCACTGCATCTCCATGAGCTTATTTAGTTTTTATTGCTATTTATTATATTTATTTAATTTTGGTCGGCTTTAAGTTGATGTTAGCGAGTTTCAAACTCAGTCACTGGTATCAAACTCAGTGACACAGGCGATTTTATTACCTTTTAATACTAACATTTTTTCTTTGTCATAAAATTCATTTAAAAGGTGACCAAATATTTCATAAGCAAGAAACAGGCCCATGCGTAGCACGGGTGACAAACTAGTACTCTTTTGTTTGTGGCTAATGCGGAGGAGATCAAAAGACTTTTTTTTATTCTCAATTCTTTTGAGTTGCTCATAGGATTAAAGCTTAACCTTGAGAGAGCTCTATGATTATTGTGGGTGTCGATTGTATGGTGGAGGTTTTGACAGCTGAGTTAGGGTGCAGAGCGGAGAAATCGTCTATAAAATATTTGGGTTTGACTTTGGGTTCTACTTCCAGATGTGCTTCTGTTTGGGAAGAGGTGATACAAAGGATGGAGGTTAAATTAGCAACTTGGAAGAAGAAGTTTTTGAACAAAGCAGGTATGTTAGTTTTAATAAAGAGTTAGTCTTTGTAGCCTTTTTGTTTACTTTGTTTCTCTAATTCACATGCCTGCAAGTGTGGAGTTAAGGTTAACTAGACCCACGAGGAATTTTTTGTGGGTATAAAGGATTTGAGATGTGCTAGCAAGGCTTTGAAAGAAGAATGGGTTTGGAGGTACTCTAGGGAGAAGAAGGTTATATGGAGGAAGGTTGTGAAACAGAAGTTTAACAATAATCCAGAAGTATTGATTCCTGCAGATGATGTGAGACCAAAGGGAAGGAGTGTGTGGAAGAACATAAATAATACTACTTCCTTTTTTGTATGAACACATTGATTTCAAACTGAATAATGGTAAAGCTATCAAGTTTTGGCTGGATATAATTGGACTTCTATAGGTCCTTTAAAAGATAGATTTCCAGCAATATATAAAGCTTGTAGGAGAAAGCAAGCTTCTATATATGAAATGATTGTGGATGGCAGGCTTAGTTGTGATACTAAAAGGAATCTGTCAGGTAATGAACAACTTGAATGGGATAGGCTTTGTAATGAGTTGGGTCATGTGCATGGTCTGACAGAGGAGGAGGACAACATCGAAACCAGAGGTGGATGTACAATTAAGAACAGTTATGAAATGAAGATGCAACGTGAAAATGAAGGTGAGTTTCCTAAGCATGTATGGAGGAAATATATACCATCTAAGCTAAGTTTTATGATATGGGCTCACTATCACAACTCCCTCCCCACTTTGAGTATGCTTATGCATGGACGAATTGAAGTGCAGAGTGACTTTTGTTTGTTTTGTAAGAAAGAACACGAAACTGTTGACCATATGTTGGTTACTTGTCAATATGCTTTTGAAGTCTGGTCTTATTTCCTTAAATCTTTTAAAAATCAGTGGGTTATGTGTGTGACAGTACAACAACAGTTTGAAGCATGGATTAATAATGTCTTGAATGAAAATATAGTAGAGAGGTTTGGTGGAAGGTCAACTATGCAGTGGTTTGACATTTGTGGAAGAAAAGGAACTACGGGGATTTTGGTGGCTTTTTTTATAAGGATGTATTCAAGGATTTGGCAATCAGTTAAATTCTTTTTATGTGGGAGACAGTCTTGCATGATTAAGAATCTTTTGCTCCCTTGGCTTGTTATTATCTTGTACAAATTTTTCCTTTAAATATAACCTTCTTTTTCAAAAAAAAAAAAAAGAAAAAAAAGAAAAAAAAAAAGGATATTAATATAGTATAATATAGGAATGATCCTTTTATTTATAGGGTAGGATGTAAACCCTGGTTTCATATAGATGGGCCCCACATATGGACCGAAGGCCCTACAAGACTCATGTTGTGCGGTCCAACAGTATTGTTTCATGTGTTGTATTGGAGTGCCCATATCATATTCGAGGGGTAGTTAGTTTATTAGTATTTAGCTTAGAAGTGAGTGTCTTTATCAATTGTAATGAGTGGGTTAGATTGTAAACATCTGGTGGCATTGTAGCCGTAGATACTAGGTTAGCCTCTCTAGCTTTATAAGCTAATCAAGTCTGTAAGAGAAGATCAATCAAATTATTAATCCAAAACAGAACTTTGTTCTTACGTTGTGTTCTTCGGAACCAGAGAGGCTTGATTCGTGAGAATCAGAAGAGGTTTATCCTCAAATTATCACCCAACCTTGTCATCATACTCAGGTACATGACAATTGGTATCTAGAGCCGTTTCGATCCATACCCTAATCATGGTTGAATAAATGGATTTACAGAAGGGAAAATGGGTACAAATGAATGGAAAATTGGTACCGATAAAGAAACTGGAAAGGTTAGCAACAAAGGATGTAGAGGTATGCATAAAGTGGTATAAGTTTTGGTTGGAAAGAATTTACTCTCCATCTCAAAATTCTTACCTTCGGAGGTGGTTGAAAAATATGGACAAGGCAGCAAAGAGATTGAGATTGATCATGTTTCTCAAGTGTATCGCTCCATCTCATCCATCTCCTTGCAGAGTGAGAGTTGCTTCTACAATTGTTGATGAATTTTCAGAAGTGGAGTTGATTCCTTCTTCTTCTTTTTTTTGAAAAAGTGGTTAACTCAATTCCTCCCGCCGTCGAAAAAGAAGATGATTCTCTCAATTTAGGGTTAGTTCCCTCATTTTTCTTTTATGAAAATAATGATTTGTCGGTTGATGAGAATTCCCAGTATGAGAAAGTGGTGAAAAATGATGTTATTGAAGTCACCAGATCCAGTGAGTTCAATATTTTGGAAGTGAATCAGTTCACAAACAATGGCGTGACTGGACTATGTGTGCAAAACTACGTCCTATTTTTTCCAGAGACTCATCGTACTGTTGAATGTTTGACTGAGTTGCTCTTTCACCACTCCAAGTTTCTTTGTCAGGATTATTTCTTTCTCCATCGTGATGGTACTCGCTCGTTATTCGACCGGGGTAAGTCTATGGTTTTCTCCTCAATTTCTGATGATGATTTGTTTCAATTGTTTAGTCACTTTGGGTGTGAAACAAAAAATGGTTCAATTGAGGTTAGTTATGAAAACCTTAAAAGCTTAAAGGACTTAATCACTTTTCACAACAAATTAGACTGTCAGGCTTGTTTTAATGTTAGCCTTGATGATTCTCGTTGCATTTTTTATCGTGGAAAAGAGTTTCAGCTTCTTAGGGGGTTATTTTCTTTTATTGGTGAATCTGAAGACTATTTTGATGCAATTACTTCTTGTGTGCTTGTTATTCTATTGGGTACTGTGTGTTTCAAATGGATACTTTTTGTTTCTTCTTACCCTTGTTTTAACTTTACCGGTAGAGTATTCGATCGTAAGAAAGAAATTGAACGTCTGGGAAGGTATTCTTGTTTGGATGGGGCTTATAAATTTTATATCATCACCATTCCTTCTTGTACGATTACTCTTATTGGGTCAACTTCAATGGATTATGTTTATGCGATGGATTTAGGACTGGGTTACCAGACGGTTCAGTTTATAAAGATAACTGTAACAAGACAAGCGCTGAAATTTCTCTCACTCTCTTACAGATTTGATCTTGTGTATGAATCAGAATTGCAGTTTATATATTTGATTGTATTTGTGCTGGTTAAGGAATGTGACTATGGTGACAGCAGGCTGAAAATGTCACAAAGAAATAATATATTTGATAATACTTTCACAACTCTGTGGTTGCGTGTGGTTGTAATGGAGAGGACGGATGAATTATATTATAGAAGGCTACTGCAAGAACATACTATGTGGACTAAATTGGTTCAACATGGGCTATATAATGCTACAAGAGACATAGTGGGTGTATTATGGAAGGTACTACTTTTCACCTTGTTCCATTTCTATTTACGAGGTACAAAATGTGTTTATGTTTTGAATTTTATTGCATTACTGGGATTGTTTAGATCTACTGTCCCTTGTATTAGTGGAAATAAGAACCACTTCTTCTTACAACTTAAGAGTGGCTTGTATTCGAAGAGGGGAGCAGCGAGAGAAATTTTTTGGTGTTATGGTTGCTATGCAGTTTTCATTTTTAGGAATAAATATGCACTGCCGCATCCATTCAACAATTCAGTTATTATTTCTCGTAGTTTCTCCAAAGTGCACCTTCATATTTCTTTCCCTGAACAACTTGCAAGCTGTATGGTGTTACTCAACAGCAAGTTGCTCCCAAACTGTGGAACATAATTTTTTCTCTTATTACTGACGTGTAGATTGTTTGGGTTGCAACCTAATGGTGATTTTATGACCTATCCACTATGGTTTCTAGGGTATAAACTACTGCATGGAAATCTCCAATTAGATTTTCCTGGAGGACTAATTCAAGTTCTCTATGTGTGGATATGGGTGGATTACTTGAAGTGGAAATTCAGATTGGTTCCACCTGGGTTGTGGAGTATCTCCGGTGATGATGTTTTCACTTGGGTTTTTACTGAGCTACTTGATGAACCTATCTCCACAGTGGTTGGCTTGGGATGTTGTTCTGGTTGGGAAGAGTTTCCTGTGACGGGACTAGGCCTGCTTGTTCAAAATGATACTCGTAATATGTTAGATTTGAAGGCTCAAGGCTGGAGAAATCAAGCGCTCTTATGTTCTTACCCTTCAATTGTCGTAAAGTTGCTGGTCCTTGTGAAGTGGAGATTGGTTTTAACTAGTGGTGCTTACTTAACTTATCTACTGCTTTTGGTAGTCACAGAAGGGGTTGCTGATCTATATTGTCCCACTGCACACAAATGCAAGACTGGCGCGGACAGAGGTACTCTTAGTATATCTTACCTCAGGGAAATAATCACAAGGGGGCCAGGTCTACTGGTTAATCTTAAGAGAAGAACCACAACAACCTTGGGCTACCATTATCTTACCATAAAAAATGGTCAGTCGTTTGTTGAGCTGGAAGTTGAAGTCTTTAGCTTTGAGGCTAAATATTTACTCATGGTAATTCAAATTTCTCCTGTGTTGGCATGGCTTGATTATTTGAGATGGAAATTCAAATGTTTTTCTATTGTAACTAGTTAGTAGTTCAGTTTTTCCTGGGAAATGTTGACCGCAAAATAGCAGGAGACAAAGGAGGGGGTCCTGAAGTAATGCAAGCAGACATAATGAACAACCCCCTGGTGGTCACTGTATCTTGTACAAGGTTTTATCATGCAGCACCAATTGTTATTAACATGGCAGTGGCGGGAATTCATGGTCATACTGGAATTGGTTACGAAATGGCAACAAGATCATTTTCTAATGAAATGGATACTTTGACCTTTATCATAGTATCCACACAGGTGGTAAGGGCTTACATTGAAGCTATTGCACAAGCAAATACTGCAGTTTCATGGGGTGGTGCTTCTGTTCGTGCATTTCGTATTGTAGACTATGGAGATAGTGGGTCTGTTTACTTTTGGAAGTCAAATACTGGGGACTTAATTCTGTTGATGCTCGCTGCCTTAAAAAGAAACACCACTGTAAGCGATCCACTTAGTTCACAAAGCAATGATCAGTGGACTATTGAGCCTAGTGTTGCAGTCTTTTAGGGCCTCAAATGGACTTTTACTGGCGTTATGGTTTTGGGTCTTATAGTGCATGCTTTTCCAGTACTTAAAATGATTCATCTATCTCACATCCTTGAGGACAAGGATGTTTTGAAGAAGGGTGGAATGTCATGTACCCTGTGTTTTATTGGAGTGCCCATATCATATTCGATGGGGTAGTTAGTTTATTAGTATTTAGCTTAGAAGTGAGTGTCTTTATCAATTGTAAAGAGTGGGTTAGATTGATTTATCTTTTTCCTTCATGATTGATGGCTTAACAATCATATTAACATCTTTTCCATCAGAAGACATAATGCTTGGATTTTCCCTACCAGTATGAGAATGTGAGGGAATTCACAAATCAGACTCAACAAGCAATCTTGTGATAAAAAAGAGTTTTCAGAGAATGAAAAAGGAATGTAGGGTTACAGAACCTTTATACACAAAAAGGATTCACGTACGCACAACTCACAACCCTAAAGAAGGCAGAATTGTCAATTTTAACCCTCTTTTATTGATCAAACAGAGAAAAGCCCTTTCAATATCAATTAGATATGAAAAGATGGAAGAATTCCAAAACAGTGAAAACACAACCAAAAAAGAAAAAAAAATCTTTTCCTAAAGCCTGAAGTGTGCAAACTCTTGTCTCTTTTGAACCAAGCACATGCGACAAGATACACAACCAACACATTTAAGTTGTGATGGGGTGAACAATAATATATCCACCATAACCTTCTTGAAAGGAATTCTTAGACCGTATTCTTTTCTCTAGTGATCTGATTTTTTTTTTTTGGAAATTAACTTCTTCGGAGAAGAGAAGAGATTACATACCTCAGACGACTTCTGAACAAGTTTGAGTTTGTTTGCTAATCAATTTGCTCTTCGTTGAAGTTTGTTGACATGTCTTATCGTATGTTTGTACTTGAAACATTTAGAGAGTTCATGACCCTCGAGAGTACAATAAGAACATGTCAATTTGGAGGATGGTTCAGACGTCATAGCTGTGCAGGCTGATAGACAAATGGTAGAACTTGAAAAATTAGAAATAGAATTTCCAGTAGCCAAAGAGAGATCCATTATATCCTCCAAAGTGGTTGAAGTTTCTCCCGGAAGAATATCGAGGTTGATGAACGTATTGCTACAATTATAAAAATCAACATTTTCATAGAAGAGTGCAACACTTGATTTTTTGTCTTCATTAGAATCATAGTGATCATACATTTCATCAAGAGTTGCAGCAAGACCTTTGTTTCCAGTGTATTTTCTACGGTTCGGACACTCATTTGCAATATGACCAAAACCTTTACACTTGAAACATTGTGGCATATCCTCGTCATCAATATCGTCAGTATCCTTGTTTTTAGGAGGAACACGATTATGAGGTTTAACTGATGACTTAGGTTTATCTCTAGTGAACCGTTTACTTCTCTTCAAAAGAAGATCTCTAAACTGTCTTGTGATCAAAGAGACTGATTTGTCAAGATCTTCATCTGATGAATCAGTCTCAGAAGGATCATCTTCAGAGATGCCAACACTTTTACTTTTATCAAGTAATTTTTGTGTTCTTTTGTGCTTTTAAAGCAATATCCTTTCCAGATTTGGATACATGATCATGATCAAAGATATTTAACTTCCCAACAAGAGTATTTCTAGAAAGCGCACCAAGGTTATTTCCTTTAACAATGGCATGTTTCTTAGAATCGTATCTGGATGGCAATGATCTGAGAATTTTCATCACAATGTCCTTTTCAGGAATAGTCTTACCAAATGCAAAAGATGCATTAACAATTTCAGACACTTTGTGATTAAACTCATCAAATGAATCTTCATCTGTCATACGAAGGTTTTCCCAATCAGAATTTAGGTTTTGAAGCCTAGCTTCTTTTTTACAAGTATTCCCTTCAAATACGGTTTCTAAGATATCCCACGCATCTTTAGACCGAGTGCACGTAGTCACATGGTGCTGAAGATCTGGCGTAATGGCATGGATGATTGCATTCAATCCGTCAAAATTTTGCTTTGCAGTAAGAATCTCAACAATATCATAATCACTGATATCCTTTGGAACAGTTACATCGCCTACTGTAACAACCAGAGGAAAATAGCCATTAACAACATAAACCCATGATTGAAAATCACGCGCTTGAAGAAAGGCACGCATAGCAATTTTCCACCATAAGTAATTCGATCCATCGAAGACTGCGGTACGTTTATATAGATAGCACTTCTGTCCATAGAGTAAGATCGCTACAAACACATACTTGTGAGGTCTTAAACGTGTTTGCCTGCTCTGATACCAATTGAAAAGGCGGGGGTCTAACAACCGCACCCAATATTTCGCTTAGGAATCTGTATGGACTAACTCCAATATACTTTCAAGAGAATTAACTAGACGGTCAGACTCAATCTTAAGAAAAAGAATATCAAAGAGTTATATCTCAATTTCTCAATTCAAATCTGCAATCAAACAAATAGGAATTTGCGAGCCTTATTGAATATAAGAAATAACTTGGACGGTATCAAAAACCAATATCCAAGTGTCAATCAATTTAATCAACAACCAAAGGTTGGATTCCCAAATGATTGAACTTACGCACAACCTGTGATATTTCAATTATATAGAAAATATAATGCGGAAAAAAAAAAAAAACAGACACTAGAAATTTTGTTAACGAGGAAATCGCAAATGCAGAAAACCCCCGGGACCTAGTCCATATTTGAAAACCACACTGTATTAAGCCGCTATAGACACTAGCCTACTCCAAGTTAACTTCGGACTGGAATGTAGTTGAGCCCTAACCAATCTCACACTGATCAAGGTACAGTCGCGTTCCTTACGCCTCTGAATCGCAGCAGGACTCTACGCACTTGATTCCCTTAGCTGATCTCACCCACAACTAAGAGTTGCTACGACCCAAAGTCGAAAACTTGATAAACCAATCTGTCTCACACAAAAGTCTATTGAATAGATAAATCTGTCTCCCACAGAAATACCTATGATTTTTGTTCAGTCTTTTGATAAATCAATGTGAACAGGAACCAAGTGATATACCGGACTTATATTCCCAAAGAACAGCCTAGAATATCATTCACCTCACAATAATCTTTATCGTATGGTAGCAAAACAAGATATTGTGGAATCACAAACGATGAGACGAAGATATTTGTGACTACTTTTTATCTTGCTTATAGGAGAATAAATCTCGAGAAAATCTTAGAGAAGATAATACTTAATACGATAGAAAACACCAAGATCAGAAAACGCAACTACAAAGAAAATAGTTGGGCCTGGCTTCACAATCCCAATGAAGTCTTCAAGTCGTTAACCTACAGGGTTTTATGAAAAACCTAAGGTTAAAGGAGAATCGACTCTAGTCGCAACTAGTATCACACAGGAGGTGTGGGGATTAGGTTTCCCACTTGCTAGAGTTCTCTTTTATATAGTCTTCAAATCAGGGTTTGCAATCAATGTTACCTTGGTAACAAAGCATTAAATATTCACCGTTAGATGAAAACCTGATTAGACTCAAGCTAATATCTTTCAACCGTTAGATAGAACTTAGCTTGTTATACACAAATGAAAAGTGACTTTATTTAGATATGAGTAACCGTACCTAAACGTGTGCACCTTTGTTGGATCAACAATAGTTAACCGAAGTTAGCCATATGAACACTTTCATATCAACCATATTCATCTTAACCATAACTAGTTCAAATGACTCAAATGAAACTAGTTCTAGAGTTGTTCAATTGTTTATTTTCTCATAGAAGTATACAAGACACAATTGAAGCAAAATCGATTTTGATTCACTCAAATCAATTCATGAACATTATAGCCACGGTTTGCAAAAGATTGCATTCCTTATTATATAAATGTATTAGTTCATGAACAACCCGATTTTAGAACATAACCTACTCAAGTATGCAAACAAGTACGCATACCTAAGTGGCTGAACTAAGTTTGGATTCGCCAGTACGCGAACTGGTACGCATACCACCAAACACAGTAAAGTCTCGGAACTTGAACCTCATGCCAGTACGCGTACCGGTATGTGATGTAATTTCAACTTTGTTGTAGTAAAAGGTTCGTTGAGACTTGTGAAGATTCGAGTTTTTAAATTTAATAAAAATTATATACAAAAATATTAAACAATGGGCGAGAGGTACTGGAACTAAGGATTCGGCCAATCTCCATAACATAAGGTAAACATGGACTCTATTTTTGCCAAGGTAGATTCTCAAAACATTGATTGTAAATGTTAAGCATGGGACATCAAATCACCTAAGCTAAGCATGACCCATCTAATCAAATGACAACCAATTTAATCGAATCATATTTCAATTAATTTTAGTGCAAAAGTCATAAAAAGGAATAAAACAAATTTACCCATGTATGAAGTTCGACCTCCTCCGTCGTCCCAGTGTTGGGGTTTAGCTCATC
Organism: Papaver atlanticum; assembly: GCA_023531105.1. Lineage (NCBI taxonomy): Eukaryota > Viridiplantae > Streptophyta > Magnoliopsida > Ranunculales > Papaveraceae > Papaver > Papaver atlanticum. The sequence continues at coordinate 2,287,420 of JAJJMB010010308.1, read as the reverse complement.
ATGATGAAAACACGCTCAAAAGATTTATTTATAGCTCAAATGGTGTTTATAATGGAGAAAAAAAAAAGAAAATGGTGAAAAACAGGAATCTGCGACGCACAAAAATCGTCTCAAAATGAATGATACAATAGAAGTGTTGTAGACACTGTTCTGCGGTCACTGGGAAGGAGTTGGGAACTGTCGCAATTAAGCGACAGTTTTCAACGACTTTCCTTTACTTGCTTTTGTTCTTCGCGTTCATCAGTAGCAGCAGCATCAGCAGAAACCGAGTTCTGCAACTTGTGATTTCTTCTTCTCTGGCTCTCCTCAGCTCCCCAAACTCTCGACCCCTCTCTAAGTCTCCCAAGGACTCTATTTATACCAAAAACAGGCGTTGAATCTCCTCCATTAATTCCAAAATATTCACAATATATTTTATTCATGGTACGGGAATAATCAAGATTTTCATTCTCTGTTTAGCTCCTCCACGCGTTTTTAGAAGTCAAATCTCCTTATTTGTATCCATTACGGTCCAACACACTCCAAACTCGTGCATTACAGGCATCAAACTCACTATAATTCATGTTATCCCGTGAAAATGTGTGTAACTCTGTTTTGCTCCATGCGATGATTACAACCAATTCTAATCCAAACAGACACCCATAACAGCTTTCTATGGTCATATCACGTCTACCCATTAAGTTTCAGGGATTGAATCTCACCAAATCACGTCCAAAAATCGATCGAAAATCTGACAGAGAAATAAGTTTATTTTCCCGCCAAAAATATTCTTTTGAATTTGAGAAGAACATGTCCTCCACCTAATCCTGCACGGGTGTCCCTTTAGCACTTGTCTTATGGGGTGCAAATAGTAATTTTTGGGCGTAGATAGTAATTTTTCCGGGGTTCCTCCGACACATTTTTTGGGTGCTTCCGGTGCATTTCTGGGGTGCCTTTAGTACTCTATCCTGGGGTGTAAAACACTACTTTTCGAGCCAATTTCGCCGCAAGAGTTTATTTCTCTAAAAATACCTACAAAGACATAAAATAACAAAATAAATACAAAATCGAACACTAATAATATATACAATTGAAACATATTAGACACAATAATGCGTTTATCAGTATGCGTACTTGGTTCTCGGACCTTGACTAAACCAATCAGTACGCATACGGGTATGCATACCCTTGGATTACACATATGCAAGTATGCATACTATGCTTATATGTAATTGTTCTAAACTCTCATTTCAATCATTGAAACATTCTCGGAAGACGACAATAGCTGTCTCACACAAACTATTAGCTTCAATTTTTTTTCCAAGTGATCAAATGATCTATACGAATCATTCTGAATCTACATCAAATGACTGTCTCACACAAATCATGTAAGATGTTACTAGGCGATTTTCACATGATCATCTTTTGACTTTCGTTAAGAATATAAGATGAACTTGGTTAAAGCGAAAGCTTACCAACACATATTTCGAGAAATATGTAAGCGAGTTAAACTCAGCTCGAAATATCAAATGTGTATAATTGAAGTCTATATAGCTATACGACTTTTGTCTCAAATAGGAGATAGAGTAGATAGAATTTTGAGTGATAAATGAGTTCAAGTCTCCATATACCTTTTGTTGATGAAGTTTCACAAGCTCCCCTTAGTAGTTCTTTGTCTTTGATCGATGAATGCCGTGAAGTCTAATGCTCAACTACACTTTCTATCCCAATCCGAGACTTAGCTATAAGTATACTAGAAATCAAGACTTATAGTTTTGGCAACTAAACTTGACAACAAGCTTGAGATAGCAACGCTTGCGAGTTCGACCGAGCAGTGCTCTAACACATATGCTCTACACTTGGTTGTCTAACACTACCACACCAAATACTTGTATATTTGTCAAATAACCAAGTTCTACCTGAATGCGTAGGCCAAATATGTTGTTGACATTAAACAGTAAGAAGCATGGTTGAATCTCGCCGTGTTCTATTTTCTTGAGCATATATATAAATAATAATAATTAATATGCTCGCATGACTCATGTGCGTTCTCATAATTCATTGGGATTGCATTTTTCTCTTGAATCATTAACTTCTGAGCGTCTTCCAGTTTAATTATGGACATAATCAGAGATAATTCATATGATTTCATTAATGATACAAATTAGGTTGTGCCTTGTTCACATATTTGTTTTCTAAGTCAACATTGATGTAACCTGGTGGTATCTACATTGCCAGTTATGGAGCCACGACCTCAGTTACATTTTTCACCATTTGCAGTTGTTACACCTTAATTTAGGGTGCATATCCCTTACTGAGGATTTCTTACCTTATAGGTACACTTACAGATGGTAAGTTTGATTTCTTCAGTTCAGCGATATCAATGCAATTCAAAAAATTGATAATTTTTTTCCACTTGACAATTATGTTTGTGGGACACAAGAATCAGTGGAACCATACCACGATAATTCATGTTGTTTCCTTATAAATTCCTTTATAGTATCTCCCCCTAACGAAGTGAAGAGTGTATCATCAAATTGATAATCTGCAAATCTAATCATTAAGAGATCGCCTACCAAAGGTTTCAAAATGTGGATAATTGTTGGGAATTCATATCAAACATAAATACTTAATCGTTTTGATGACCCACCACATTTCATGACCCACTACAATACGACACATATATAACACTACCAAAAATGTGTAAGAATACAAATACTAGGCTTATATCCAGTTACCGAGTATTAAATAGATGTATAACTAATTGTGGGTTCTAAAACAAGTAAGTGAAGATGCGTATAACAATGCATATCCCACAAGCAGTTATAGGAAAGTTGGTACGCATTATCTATGACTCTGACACCATCTATAACCTTTGATAATATCATCTGCGAGACCGTATGGTGTACGATGCTCTACACTGATCCTGTTAAACATGCAATAATCATCAAGTTATTTTGGTGTAAACTTTCTAGCATTAACAAGGATTGTGAACCATTTTGTAATATGTTCTAGGATTGTTTCAAAAAATGCATCATTTCTTGTGAATAATACCTAATTCAACACTTTGAATCATCCACTAGATTCATAAATCACTTGATTAATGGTCTGCAATCTGCATAGATATGCCCAAAAATATCACCTTGTTTCCTTTGAAAGAATGGGTTGTTTACCATTTGCATCGTAGGATCATCTCAGTCTTGTCTACTAAAGAAAGACTTTGTAAAATGAGTGACATGCTTTTACACTTTAAAAGCATAATGAAAGGAGAGTGGTGCTTTTAGTACTTTAAAAAGGTTGATTGTGAGATATGTTGTTAGTTGGCATTCTTTTAATCTTTGTGATTCTCATTTTCTTGTTTACTCGAATAAAAAGATGTCCATTTGAGTTCTTAAAAAAAAATATCATGTTACAATCAAAGCGTCTTTATGGTTATGTCAAAACCTAAATGAGTCAAACCCCAACATTGCGTTGTCGGTGATGATATGGATTTTATTATCCAAATATTAGTGATTTATTGTTCGTTAGACTAATTCGCTAATCATTTTCTTTAAAATGTGATTCCTTTCACATTCATTAGAGGTAATTTATAGATGCATTTCCATTCTCATCACGGGGTTCTGTATGATAACCGTATGCACAGATTTCGCTGGAAATTAACAAAGTTTAATTAGCTCTTGGTTCTTACAAAGCTCGTGTAACTTTTAATATTTATACTAATCAGGCAACAAGTATTGAGCATTTCTTCACCCGACTATTACTTGTGATGATCCAATCATCATATGGTACTATAGAAGGAAACAATTTCAACAAGTAATTTAGTATATTTCCTTAAGAGTTTCATGTAATAAGTGGTATGGCCTTATTACGTGAAAAAAAAGAAGATTTATCAAACTTATTTTAGAGTGTTGCAGTTCACGAAAATGAAATACTTTTCGTCATAATGAACAAATGATCATATTAACTCAAGTGCTTTAGAGTATGTAAACTCATGGAAATGATACACTTTTCATTCCTTAAGTACATACAATAAATTTATTGTTGGCAAAAAAATGTTCTTTATTTTATCATAAAACAATGTCTATTTTAGAATCAACAGTTTGTACCAAATTTTAGAAAATCTAAAATCAAAAGATACAAAATTCGATTGAATATATATATCAAAATAAGGAAATTGGGAAAGTGTATTGGCTGGGTAGAGCTCTTGTTGCCATCAAAATTTACATCTATTTATGACCTTCTCCACAGATATACAGAATTTGTTATTTTTTATACTCCCTACATATCTTATAGTTGAATGCTATTGTAAGATACTCGCATTACAGTGCTCGTATCATTCTCAGTAAATGCTTATACCAAGGTTTCCAACTCTCATTGATATGAGTCAGAAGTATATCTATGTCCTATACTCGGTAGATACATTAACTTTATATTGTTACTACTATAGCCAAAATACTCGCCCATATACTAGAAAATGTTTATATCTTCAACCAAAATTTATGTGTTTTCTTTCACATGTCCCAGTATTCCATCGTGAGTATGATTCAGTCAGTCTAACCCTTTGTACTTTGGGGTTCCTTCCATATTTAACCTTTTCGTAATCAACTTATGTTAAGAAATTTCATTATCTCAACAGGTGTGACATTGTTGTTTAAGAGAATCTCACATGCCTCTCAACCACTATTTTAGGTTGAATAGATTATTTCAACCTATATTGGTTCTTTAGTATAATTGACGAAGTGGAGAATTTAAAAATGGAAAGATTTTTCTTACTCATATCACCTTTTGTGAATTTATTTCGATAAAAGCTGAGGTGTTAATTTGCAACATATCTTTGTTGAAGTTGTTGACTTTTTATAGTCTAACAAGTGGATCCATCACATTGAACATCTGGGAAAAAGTATCATGAATGTTTCAAATAACTTCCTTCAGAGCATTACATAACCTGAAGTCAATATGTCGCTTTAAAAACGTAGAAGCTATGCCTTCACCTATGAACGATACATCGTCATAAGTAGAAGGTTTCATGATGGAACCATAGTCATTATACACACAAATGACTTTCACATAGGAGACCCTTTAATGGTGTTCATATACTCTGAGTCCAAAAAGGTCAAATTCGAGTCAAGTTGGTATAGTCAAAGTCTGGTCAAATTTTTGGTCAAGGACGGTCCGTTGGGTTGACTAGGTCGTGCTCAACAAAAATGGACTTATATGGTCCATTATATATGAAGCGCATTGATAACAAATTTGAAACTATTAACATAGGTCTGAAATACATTGTTAACCCTAATAATTGAAAATTTTGTCTTTCAACTATTCTGATCGATAGACAATCCAATTATGTAGGACAACATAAGTCTGTTTCAGATTACTTCCCATGGACATAGTTGGAAATATCGCATACTTTCGAGTAATTCTCATAGTTAAATCTTTATGAAATTTTTACATGGGATACGTGCAATCAATATATAACCCATAAAAAAATATAACTTAATATAATTTTTAAAATTCTAAATATTAAGGTATTAATACGTTGTTCACAATTAGGTTTTTTTTGAACAAAATTTATTATCATGCGTAGAGGTTTTGGGGATGGCATCATATTCTGATTTGTTTAAAAAGTTTTAGAACCCTTCAAGAAGATCATGAGTTTAGAGAAGTCTCTCGCCATACTATATCAGAACACTACAAAGTTTCAGCAATCGGTTGAACAAACTTTACAAGCTCATAGTAAGATTGTACAGGATACGACTCAGGCTATTTCTAATTTACAAGTATATGTTACTCAGATAAATGAGTCTTTGAAAGAGAGAGAAAAAGGCAAGTTCCTTAGTCAAACATAACTCAATCCTATAGGAGTTCATGAAGTAAGTGACAAACCATCGAATCATGTAAATGTAATTATAACCCTTAGGGATGGTAAGCTGGCAGAAAATAAGGTAACCATGCCTGATAGTGAACATATTGTAGTTCACCCCTCTGAGTCAGTAGCTGAAGAGACTGAAAAAGTCTCTAAAGAGTTTAGTACAACTCCTGATAAGTCCAATTTTGTACCCAGGGCCTCATATCTATAGCTAATAGTACCAACAAAGAATGAATCAAAATTAAATGACATATTGGAGGTTTTTAAGCAAATCACCATCAACCTCCCTTTATTAGTTGCAATTAGGCTGATTTGTACTTATGCCAAGTTCCTCAAGGATATTTGTATGAGAAAGTGAAATCTTAGCGTCCATACGAAATCCGCTGGTCATGTGAGTTCGATTGTTTAGAAAAATACAACTCCTAAGTATAAAGACCAGGGTATTATCTTTCTACTTATCTCTTTACTGATTCCTCTTGTTACCTATATTTTTGGTATTGTTATTTAAATTGAAACATTGAGGACAATGCTAGATTTAAGTTTCGGGTCAACAGAGAAACATTTAGTTTATTGTTTAGCAATAATGAAACTCCAAAGTCTAAAAACTTATGAAAATTCAGGATGGCATTAACCAATCTAAGTATATGGAAACAAACCTATTGGTTGTAGTAGTTGGCGTGCCCAACTAAACGGTCTATTCACAAAAGGACGCCTAACTCAGGTGTTAGAAATAACATGATAGTTGTCACCATATCTAAGAATAGATCTTAACCATATCACCTTCTGTTTGTTTTTTTCTTTCAAATTTTGTGTTTCTTTAAGTGATTCAGTGGGGCCTAGTATTACCTTGATGTCAGAGTTGGGATTAATAAAGTGATTGAGAATAAGCCCCATTGTATTTTAATTTCTTATTTAAAAACTATATATATATAATCGACGATGAGGCCTTTGTATATACCAACTGAGTCCATATTAGGATTAAAATTAGGGGTGAGAGCGAATTTCAATCCATTATGAACTTGGCTCTTCATTCATACTTATGTTTTTGGAAACATCGTTCACCTTAGTCAATATGTGCACACATCATTATCTCCATATTCATCTTCTAGTATTTTCACGTGATTTAACTTGGTAAATTCTGAGTATAGTATGTGAACGACTATTTGAGTAGAGTTTTGAATTCTTATATATGAATTTAGTACGCTGAGTGCAAACTCGTGTATAACAAATGGATTCTTACATGGTAATGTTTCCCATAGCCAAGGAATAAGTAGGCCACGATAGATATTGTTTGGTATCGGTTCTCAATTTTTCACAGGTAGATAGGTTTTCGAGTAAAGGTTTTATGAGTATACCTCTTATAAACCCTCACGAGACTAAAACTCGTCCGATAGGGGCACCTTTGAGTTCAAAGGCTTGGTGCACATGTTAAGTGCAATCACGATGCATGCGGCAGCGTGTTAGGATTTTTTTTCCAGATTATATTTGCTCGAGGACTAGCAAGTAATAAGTTTAGGGATATTTGATTGAACCTTTTTATGTTAAATTGTTCTCAATTATCTATATTGTTAGTACTCAATTTTATACTTATTGTGTTATTTTATGTATTTGTAAGTATTTTTGGAAAAATAAACTTTTGTGGAAAAACTGACTCAAAAAAGTGATAAAGTCACCCAGAAAATTACTAAGGCACTCCAACTTTGGATGAGGGCATCACAGTGTTATAGTCACCCCATTATGGATAGGGAAACTCCATCTTCTTCACATAGTTTTGGCGGGAAAAATATTTTCTCACCTGCGAAGTTTTTTGGGTTAAATTCGGATGATATTTAATCGGAATTTCCAAGGGATTTGGATTGGTATTATCTTGTTTGATCAAAACATGGATTGTAATAGATTTAGATTTAAAAACAAACGAAAATGTCAATATATAATATATTCGGTAAATAAGGAAGGAGATATTCTCAGGATTCTGTTGGAAGTTTATGTGCAGTTGGGAGAATATATCTTCTCCTAGGATTATATTCTTCACGTTTTGGAGAGTTTGGGGGTTGGGTTAACGCTGAAGACGCGTGGGAAGGATAAGGAAAGATAAAAATCCCGTGACTTTTGGATGAAGAAAAATGAGATAAACCAAAGATATTCTCGGATTATTTGGAGGTTGTGCTGTATAAATAGGTATTGGAAAGTCACATAGGTTTTTACGAATGGTTTGGAGAGAACACATAGCGAAAATAAGAGTTGCAGAGAAGACTTTCATCACCATAGGAAGAAGAATAAGATGACGAACAATAAAGGAAGTTTCAGACTGTCTTTAATTGACTGTTTACCTTTTATTTCGAGAAGACTATCATTCCTGTGACAATTTTATTTATTTGTTCCTCTGTAACACTCGGTTTTGCAATGCTTATAAACTTTGCAGTTTCCCTGTTTTCTACTATTTTTCTCCCTTTCTCTTGTTTGTGAACACTTTTGAGCCATGATTAACATATTTGAGAGAGTGCTTATTTTGACGAGTTGAACCCTATTGCTGACGCGGCGGAGGAAGTCATTTTTCTAATAATGAAGCGGTATATTTTTATTTTATTAATTGTGATTTATTTATTTGTTTTTATGATTTTTGCATTAAGCTAAAATTGAAACATATGATTTTATTGAATGATTGTGATTTGTTTTGATGGTTCATGCTTAGTTTAATACCCTTTTTTTTTCAATCAACAAATTTCAATTTATTCAAATCAAAATCGTGATTACATGATCGCTTACAAGAATAACAAAAACATCAAAGTACAAGATAATCAAAACCCTAATACAAAGTAAATCGCGAAGAGAAAGAGCCATAGACTGTAAAGATGTCCAATTTTTGTAAACGTAGTAGGGAAGGATGATGGTATAATCCAGAATCGATTCCGACCATTTAATCTGATTTTCTTCTTCTTCAATAAGGGATGCTCCTAAAATAAAGGAGTAATTTTCCCAAAATCTTGTAGATCCCAACAAACCCAGATGCTTTAAATCTCATGAATTAAAAATGGATTCAAAGCAATACTGTGTTGAATAGTCGATGTTCTTCAATCGAGAATAACAAGTCCCAAACCAGCGATCAAGGTTTGAATAAATCGCCCTCAAAGCGAAGAAAAACTTGCCCAAAATGGAGAGGATCGCTCCAAATAACAAAGAAATATGTCAAAAGGCATAAATTTTTTTATTCAATTAAAACTTAAAAAGAAAAGAAATCTTGCTCAGATCTGGTCCAAAAATGGCCAAATATGAGCAAGAGGTAAACGGAGGCTAGGTTTTTTTTTTCTTCTTCTTCTAATAGAGAAGATGAAAGGAGTAGTTTAATACTTTTGATGTTCTATACTTATAATTTACAAATAATACTTTGACATCAACTTATCTAGGTAATATATAGTAATCAATTTGAATGTATGGATTGCACAACTATTAAACTGAATCACTTAAAAATTGGTTAATGGTGGAATCTTTAGTCTAAGTATTCTCTAAAACTTAGTATCATCTTTTTCAATTTAGTTTGCTATTTTAGTATTAGAAATTAGGTCTAAAACAAATTTTCACAAGTCTTAGGCTGGGTTTGTAATGCTTTTATTTTTCCAAAAGCACTTTCAAAACCTATATGTGCCAATAAATTTTGAAATCAGTGTTTGGTAAAAAAAAACTTAAAGCGCTTTTTATCCAGCACTTCCCAAATTCCTCAACTTTTAAAAGCTGGGGAGGAGAAGCTTTTAAAAGCTACAAAAGCATAAGCTTTGATCCCACCTAAATTTAATGTTTGATTTTTTTTTTTATCCCTACTTTATTTTATAAAAATGACAAAAGTTACCCTTAAATTTATATACAATCAAAAAAATAATTATTATATTTTATTTTCAAACTATTTTATATACAATTCCATTTAATTTTTCAATAATAAAAAAATATATTAAATAATCACTTTATTTTAGTTTAATTTTTTGTTGAAAATTATATATATATATATATTAAAAATTGGTTATTAAGCCTGGCTAAATTGGGGCCTAGAGTGATTAATTTGGGCCTACGACTACAAGATAAAAAATTATATTTTGAAGTAAAATGGAAAACCCCTTATCCAATTATTTTACTAAATGGCAAAACTACCCCTTATTGATTAGTGCTAATTTGGGAGATTAAATGATGTTTAATCAAGTTAACCCTGAAATCAACTACCATTAATTCATCATCAAAACTTGAAAAAATTTAATTTTTGTTTCCAAAACACGATCCAGAATCGGTTGATGTTAGTGCAGTTGTAATGAGTTTTTTCAAAGGATGAAGTAAACCCAGAATCGGATTTTTTTAATACCCAAATAAACCGATTGTTGGAATCGGTGTTTATATATGCCCATAAATCCGATTATACCGTACTTTCAGAAACAAAATATTCATTACATAGTTTAGGAAATTAGCGCATTACATATATAGGATTCAATATGGGTATTCCAGAATTTGACACATCAAATGTTCGTCAATGAACCTCCGAGCACGTCGGTACAACGTCGTATATTCTTTGTGGTGAATGAACTTAGTTTCCCCATTACGAATTCTCCATAGCCCATTGAAACGTTCCAGCTGAAATTCAATGAATTCTCGTATGTTAGTATGCGAACTTCTACCGATGACATAAGTATAAATATTATCGGATTACTCACTTTTTCCCTAAGAGGAGCTTGTGGATGATGTTGGTACACCATATTTCTAACTTTAACATACTCTCGCACTACACTTTTTATGTAGTTGAATCAAAATGCCAAGTCTCTCCATTTGCGGTTATTGGGATTCCCGGTAAGCCCGTAAAAGAACTCTTTAATTCTCTTCCAAAACATTGAATAGATTTCATTCGTACGTTCACGGAACGTATTAGCAAACGATTTAACGAGACACAAATCTTCATACGGTTCCCATTTCATGTCTACTTCCGGATCCCACTCCATTTTCTAGGCTAAGTGTGTGATGTGGGAGTGGCTCAAAGAGGTTGTCTTTATATAGATAAAGACACAACGGCTATTTTTTTCAAATTCAATTCAAACAATCGGAGTTTAGGTATGTCCACATAGTCTGATTGTGTCCTTGCAAAATCATATAAAATGTGCCTCTCAATAATCGGATTTTAATATTGCACATGTAATCTGATTCTTGGCAAAAAAAGTTACAGAAGAACTACCACTTTTCCTTGCAAGAATCGGATTACATGTGATGTCAACACCTGTTAGAGCATAGCTCGGTTGAACCCACCAAGCGTTGGTATGTCAAGTTTGGTTGTCATATTTTAGTGAGCCAAAACCCATTTAAAGAGTCGCTTGATTATGTACTAGAGTCAACTTCGTATAGGTTAGCTTGAAAGTATTAGGATATGAGACATTACAAGTATTGCGAAGACTTGAAGAAGTGAAGAAGTAAGGAGATACAATGACAACATCATCCTTCCACTTGAGGTTAGTGATATTTGACTTGAACTGTTTCATTCCTTATCGTATCTTTCAAGTCGTGCACATCACATGGTTGAAAAGAGTTGATACCAAACAGATTTGTTGTTCCTTTACTGTTTGGAATACGAACCAAAGGAATTGTTCCAAGTACGTGACTTATTACAGGTCGGAGGCGTGGGAATACAGACGGAACTAGGTGAACTATAGGTTTAGTTGCTTGGTCTCAACTATACGAAGTTGGTTTGATTTTGTATAGCGGCTTAATCCTGAGAGTATTCAATTCTGGACAAGGTCCCGGGGTTTTTCTGCATTTGCAGTTTTCCTCGTTAACAAAATATTGCTGTGTCATTTACTTTTATTTTCCGCAATTATAATTGTTGTTATTATAATTTAAAGTAAATTATACAAACGTTAATTCCTATTTACTTGATAGTAATCCCTTTGTGTTTGGTTAAGTCCGAACCATTTATCAAATAAACATACTTCGTTGTTGTATTGTCTCGATCTTGTATCCATAGTCAATCACACAAGTTATCTTGTTGTCGTATTGTCTCGATCTCGTATCCATAGACGATCACATGAAGTGTGAACCGATTTGTTGTATTGTCTCGACTCGGTCTATAGACAGTCATTTTCGGAGAAAGGACTTATAGGTGGAAAAGTTTTAGATTGAGGTATATTTGGGTACCCTCGTCTTTTCAAAACCGATTATGAAGGTTGTCAAAATCTGCCTCTCAATAATCGGTTTTTAATATGTCACTTGTAATCCGATTCTTGTCAAAAAAAGATGCAGGAACATTATAACTTTTCCTCATAGGAATTGGATTACATGGGATGCCCACATAAACCGATTCTCAAGGTTATCAAAACTCAGAATTTGTTTGTTTTGTCAGAATCGGACTTTAAAAGTATCCTTATAAACCAATTTTGAAAACTTAAAAACCAAGTGAACAATTTTTTAAGAATCGGTCTATGTGGTGCACCTTCAAAACCCGATTCTGAAATTGTGCCCTTGGAGAATTGTCAGAATCGGATTTTATACAGGTAAATGTAAACCGATTTTGACAGAAAGAACTTCCAGAATCATGCATTTTTTTCACACACATTGTAGTTAGTTCTTTTGTCGCGTCTTAGACAAACACAAACAATTTTCAAAAGAAACTAGATTCAGTCATTCATAAACTAGGAATATAACCAAACATAATTTGACAATAAGTTTAAGACATAAGTTTGAAACCATAATTATCCATAATTACAGACATAAGTTTGAAAACATTCATTCATCAACATCCCCACCACAACCACGACCACCTTATCCTCGTTTAGCAGGTTGAGCGCTGCTCGATGCACCTTCAGAATTCTTTTTGAGGCGACTCTCTTCCTCTTTTTCTTTGGATCCTCCTCCTCCACCGGTTCCCCAAACTTTGCACCCGCTTCCACATCTTCGAAACTGTTCAATTCATCAATCATCTTTTCATTGGCCTTAACATTTTCCCCTTCCCTGATAGATAGCTGTGCTTGGGTTATCAAGTTCCCGACTCGTCTTCTCTGTTTCCATTTTAAACAACAAACATTAAACAAATAATGCTAAAACAATTAACAAAACCGTAAGTGAGAAATAATACGCACCATGAATTCGAGAGTTGTATCTTTGTTCTCTATCCGTGTCCTCTCATCTACTCGTATCACTCGAGTATGTGAAATATTGAGGTACCACGGCATGTAACCCGGAATTGCATCATCATTTGTTCTCAATCGACCATCCATAGCATGTCCGTTGTACCTTCTCTCATCCCAATATTTACATGATGGTAAAGGGCCGTGAACAATCTCAATATCATTATCAAATGACTTGGTTTTTTTCTCATCGATTTTAAACTTCTTGTGCTCATTTAGGATTTTTTGTTCGTATCTGCATTGTCTTGCGACTCTCGTCGGGTTGTACATTACATATCCTCTTGGGTGAAACAAAGGCCCAAAATAACGAGCTTGCTCGTGGCACTGTACCATCTTTCCTTTTTCTTTGGCCAAATCACTCCTGTAAGGGTCAAAGACAATATCTTTAGTCGTCAAGTTGTCCAACTGGCGTCTCAACTTCAGATAAACCACATCTTGGGACTTTTCCTTACTCTCATAGGTGTACATGTCTCCATAAAAGTTACCGTCCCATTCCTTGTTCTCAAAATCCATTTTAACAAATATTGGGAAGTGCAAATATATTCACGCCTGCAGAAAAGCCATATTCCCTCCGATTTGGTTCCTGTCAGCCTTTGAAGCCTTTCTCAACTCGTTCAACGAGTGTGCAAGGATGGCAGTGCCCCAAGAGTATTCTTGAATCTTGTCAAATGGTTGCAACAGCTGAATAAAGTTGGCGTTCACACGGGCACCGGAAAAGTCGGGAAAGATAACAGACCCCAAGACGTAAAGGACATTCGCATTGGTTGTGGCGAAGATACGTTCCTTGGTCACCTCTTTTCCCTCAGCATGAAGTTTCTTTGTTCCACTGAAGAGTTCCCTCAACTTCGAGAGATGGAATATCCTCTGCTTATATTTGCCTACTAGCATTTATGACTTGGTCATCTGCTTATCCCATTGGAACACTTCCTTGGTGAACGCGTAAATCTTATCCCACTCAAGCTCTTGCACATACTCTTTGTGTTTCACGGCTTTACCATCTATGCTTAGCCCGGTAATGAACTTCGTATCATCTGGAGTTATCGTCATTTTGCAAAACGGAAGATGCAAAGTATCCATTTCCTCGTAATATCTCTCGGCAAATGCGAAACAAAGAGGTTTGTCGTAACCAAGATCCAAATTCTCGACCGCAGGAAACAGCCCCGTAGATTTGGCTAGATCGACTACTTCATCAACTTCTCCAATAATTGATTTTATTCCTTGCATTGGCAAATTCTTCATCATACTCACTGACGTACCTGGCTTCACACGACGAACGGCATCCTTGTGATCCTATAAAACAAAACAAATCTGATGGACAATAATCAAAACACTACACGGATAATAAGTTTTATGTTACATAGCATAAGGTTTAGGTAGTTACTATGGCAGACGACCGCGACCCAGCTCTCTTTGTACCCCCATAACACCCGTCCTCCATCACCGGGTAATCCGTAAACACGATCATTAGGGCCGCGAAAAAACATCTTCTCCAGGTCGGGCATGTGGTCCCCTTTCTTCTTATTTGGACCATCTTTCTTACCATCTGTCTCACCTTGTTCTTGAGCGTCTCCTCCTTGGACTTGTTGTTTAACTTCTCCTCCTTGGACTTGTTCTTGCACTTGTTCTTGAACTTCTCATATCTCTTCATCAACTTCATCCTCACTTTCTTCTTCATCAACTTCATCCTCACTTTCTTCTCCATCACCTTCCTTGCCACCACTTTCTTCTCCATCACCTTCCTCCTCACCACTTTCTTCTTCAACAACTTCTCTATCACCACCTCCTTCTTCAGTAGGTGTATCAGAATCAGATTCTTCTTGTACTGGTTGTTCCGCTTGAGGTAGTGGGTCATTGATGTGGATCGCTTTGGCTTTACTCCCCGAGCCCCTTCGGTGGGAAGCATTTAAATTTTGACTACCCTCTCGACGAGGTCTCAAACTCTGAGGAGAATCCAAATCATTTTTCCTCTTATATTTCTTTTCGGCTTGACGTTATTGCTTGCCCTTGTTTGGCCTGTAAAATACGGAGATAAGCGACAAACAACAATGGAATTCAATGCATATTTTTGAATTCAAGGTATACAATCGGTTTACTCGATATACATATAAATACTGATTCCTAACATAACACATCGACAATCGGTTTATATAGGTGTTAATGTAATCCGATTCTAACAAGAAAAAGTTACAGAAACATTGGGCATTCTTTCTTACAACAATCGGTTTACTCGATACTGTTGTAAAACATGATTTTAACATTACACATCAACAATCGGTTTTTATATATGCAAATGAAATTCGATTATGGCTAAGCAATGGCTACACAATCGGGCTATGTGGACACTTATGTAATCCGATTCTTACGAAAAAAAGTTACAGGAAAACTGTTATCCCTACAGTTACATAATCAGGCTATGTGGGTATTAACATTGACCGATTATGGTTCAAATTTCTCGAACCAGAAAACATATGCAGGGCAATCGGTCTTTGTGGGCATGAACAACAATCGATTCCTAATACAATCGGTTCACAAGCACATTAACATCGTCCGATTCTGGTAAACCCATAAAAAATTGATTTCAAAATTTCTAATTTTTTAGCGATTGCATGTTACTAAAACCTAGTTTAGAGAATTGGGTTGATAGAAAAGTACCTGATTTGACCCATTTCCTCCTCTTGTGCGATCAAAGATGGATAAAACTTCCTCAACCGTTTTCTTCGTTTTGTTTCGAATCGCTTCAACAATTCCGGGATTATTCGCACTAGGAAATTTCCTGTTAGTGGGATGCTTCACTCTTGTTTGTTTCGTCATTTTATAGAAGAAGAAAACGATTAATCGTATTTAGATCGTCGATAATCGACGATGTTTTGGTTTCAAAAAAATGAAAAAAAAGGGAGAAGAAGAAGAAAAGAATAGGTTTATGAGGGGATGGAAATGAAAATCTGATTTTGTTTTTAAGTTTTATTATTAAGAATTAATGGGGATAAATTAGTAGTATTAATATTTTTTAGAGGGTAAATTTAGACACCCCTTATCATTTCCTATTAGGTAAATTTAGACACCCCTTATCATTTCCTATTAGGTAGATGAAGTAATTTATAGGCCCAAATTAATCACACTAGGCCCCAATTTAGCCAGGTTATTAAGTAAATTTTTTTTTTTTAACAATCATAATAATAGTGATAATTACTAAATTTGATATTATATATATTTATATTTAATAGTAAAAGATTAATTATTTTTAAACCCAATAAATTTGAATAAAACTATTTTCAGAGAAATGTCTGTTTTTGTCATTTGCTACAACAACAATGGTTGAATCTGAAATTTTACCAAACACACTTTGATTTTTTTTTAATCAGCTTTAATTTTAATTAATTTTTTACCAAACGTCTAACTGTTTTTTTTCACAGCACAGCACAACAATGCACAACAGAAAAGTGCTTTTACAAAATCCGCAGCAATACCAAACTAAGCCTTAATGAATGACTTTGTTTACCGCCATTCTGAAACGATTACACGTGAAAAAATTTTTTTTGGCTAGCTACACAAAGTACCCATACCTTCTCATGATAATTTTTTATTAGAAATTAAACAGAGAGATTTATGGTGCATGAGCGTTATTTGAACAAGGGAATATTTTTTATCGCGTGCTTGCATAAGAAGACTTGAACAAGCACCTCTATGACCGTGAAATAATTAAGATATGTGGTCATCTAACTATAAACCTAACCATGGTTATGTTCTTAATTCCGGATATATCTTACAACATTTTTTTTTGTAACAAAATATAAGATATTTTATTCTTCAGAGTGTCAACATATTCATACATATTTTGGCAAATATCATCTTTCAAACGATGATGTAAGAATTTTTCATATATACGGAATAACGAATCCCATGCAGCATGACGATGGGAACATAGTTGGGGAAATAGCAGGTACCAAGTGTGATGTTGACGGGCTTAAGAAGTGTTGATTGCTCTGTAATGACCCGTTCCTCCACCGATACTGTCCCCACTTAGCCACTGCGGTTATCCGGCAGTGTGGGGTTTTCAACGGGCATCTCTGCGGTTATCCAATAGAAACTTCCCGAGAGGTCACCCATCCCTGGATTACTCCCGCCCGAGCACGCTTAACTACAGATTTTTCTGCCAACTCTGGAGCCAATTGTGCTGAAAAGGCCTCGGTGTTAGGAAAGGACAAATCATTACTTATATTCCATTCGGCCAAGCACTGCCGAATATCGGGGTATTACAATACCACCACCTTAAATTGTAGTCGTCCTCGGCTCCAGAATATATTCGCAATCCCAGATCTCCGATGTTTCCTGCCCCTCATGGGAAGTACCTGGACCAACCTCGTCCAGCGTACCTTCCCACCCTCGGCAGGTGACCCGTCATCGGCTCTGATACGATTTGTAATGACCCGTACCTCCACCGATATTGTCCCCACTTAACCACTGCGGTTATCTGGCAGTGTGCGGTTTTTAACGGGCACCGATACGGACATCCAGCAGCAACTCCCAGGAGGTCACCCATCCCTGGATTGCTCCCGCCCGAGCACGCTTAACTGCAGAGTTTTCTGCCAACTCTGGAGCTAATTGTGCTGAAAAGGCCTCGGTGTTAGGAAATGAAAAGTCATTACTTATATTTCATTTGGCCAACCACTGCCGAATATCGGGGTATTACATGCTCCACCTTTGCTATCTCGCCTGGGACCAACCCTCCAATTTGATTCTGATAATGATGATGGGTGAATATAAATTTCAATTTTAACTCCGAAACCAGTGAAAAACAACAACATGGACACTCGATCAAGAACTAATCTGCCAAAAAAATATAGTTCATAGTCGTCATACCAGTTGGAACTCAAGTTACATTGTTTTTGTATGTCTATGTTGGCTTACCTCATGGAAACAATTGGATTGCTCTATTTTATTTTGATGAAAGATATAATACATATATGGTTGTATAGACCTACTTAAGAAAGCAGCACTACAACAACAATAAACACACATCTATGATCACCACTGAAACTAAATCAAAGGTTTTAATGAGATGGTTTCCTATACTTGGTCTGTGTTATGTCATAGGGACTTCTGTTTCGTGATTTTAATTGAACGGTGCAAATCTTCAACTAGATAGCATAAGCTCCGATATTAGACTTAACCAGAAATTAACTTTGCAAATTTCTTTTAGGTTATTATAGGAATAAAATATATGGTATGATTTTAAATAGGGAGGGAATGAGGACATAGGTAGTTGAACAATGAAAGTATAATATTAAATATTTAGAAGCACCTGTAAGATACAATTAAACTTGGAAACATAACTATAGATATGTTTACCGTGAGATGACGTCACATCTTAATTGTCCCCCGGTGGTAGAGGTGCTCGGTTTAATTTTGCTTGCTCAGGCGCGCGATCAAAAAAAATTCCTTTGAACAAGCGCCTTCATCCATTCCCTATTATAAAGATGTGACGTCGTCAAACTATGGATTAACCACAATTATGTGCCCAAATTTTAATTATTATCTTCTGGGTATTTCTGTTTACAAAACTAATTTATAATTTTTTTCTCCTATAAATTACCTATTATAACATTGGGCGCCAAGATATTATCAATTAACCGAAGATAAAATACTGAATTCCAATATCATCAATGACGACAGACGATTTTTTAAGAGAATAATCAATTTCATGTAATATAATCACGGTTGATGCGTAACCGTAAAAAATAAATAAGTGGTGGATGATGATGATGGACAACCCATTATATTTTCAACCCATTAATAAACCTAGAAACTTGTTGTGGTTCTGTCTACGCCGGATAACTTTGATGCCAAACGAAAGACTCTACAACGTATTGGTTGACAGTCCTATTACCTTGACAACAATTTATGTAGTGCTAAAAAAGGAATTGATCATAATTTGTTGATAAGAACCTACACTGCAACAACCTTTTCATCCTCAACCAAGAGTGAATTGGAGTCTTACTTTGTTACCTCGAGAAGCTTGCAACTGTTTCATCCATGATGATGCGGCCCCTTCAACTTGTAAGCCACTAACTTCACTTGTGTATCTTCTGGAATTTATTCATTCAACCATTTAATAAAACATTCACCATTTAAATGACCATAGAAATGCGGAAGATCAACTCTCATCTTGAAGTCTCCATGATTATCTTCATGTTATCCTTCATTACATATGCCTCTGCTTTGTCTAACACCATGATATCTAAAACCATATCATCAAGTTCTTCATCGCCGGAATCATCTAAATTTTGTTGGCTATGTACATTACGAAGAGGATGTTCTTTATCTTATGTCTGATTTCAAAACCACAATCTCCGTCAAACAAGTCATGGTAATTACTAACGACTCTATGAACCTCATCATTTACGCTTGAGTGTTAGCAGTCTGCTATAACATCGTAGCACTCTCCTGAACATTTCCAGTTAAGTGATTGTTGTCATTCACATCATTAAAAGCCATTGAAACAATGATAAACATACCTCTAGATGACAATTGACGCAATAAAAACTATAATAGAAACTTGAATCAACAAGGTATTGTCTTGAATCCACAAGACAAAATACAAATTAAGAGATTTGTGTTCCAGTGGAGAGTTATATTGCCATCGACGGTCATCATTTGCTCTCAAAGCTCACGAAGTTGAAAGACAAATCGTGGATGAAAATAAATCCATGTTTTACTCCCGTATCCAACCGCTCAGATTGGTTCCTCCATTATTATCCTCTTCGGTTACAAAATTCCATTAACATCACCATAAATTAGCGACTTTTTTCCACCAGCTCTCCCCCAATTGTTCGCAATTTACAGAAACCATTATTTGCAACATTCAATCCCTTCAATTAGCAACCCAATAATCAATTTCTTACGTTACCTTAAAATGTTCGACTATATAAACTTCTAGACGGTGTATCATCTTCCTAGGTTTCTCCATTTCTTTCTTCAGCATGCTCTCCAAAGAATATTAGGTAAATACTGCCTTAGACTGGATTAATTTTACTTTGAATTTGTGTTTGATTGGTATATTTTATTGGAACTATCTTTGATTGAAATTGTTAGAGCATTGCTCGGTCGAACTCGCAAGCGTTGCTATCTCAAGATTGTTTGTCAAGTTTAGTTACCAAAACTATAAGTCTTGATTTCTAGTCTACTTATAGCTAAGTCTCGGACTAGGATAGTAAGTGTAGTTGAGCTCTAGACTCCACGGCGTTCATCGAATGAAGACGAAGAACTACTCAAGGGAACTTGTGGAACTTTATCAACAAAAGGTATGTGGAGACTTGAACTTATCTATCACTCAAAAGTCTATCTATTTTATCTCCTGTTTTGAGACAAAAGTCGTATTGCTATATAGACTTCAATTATACACATTTGCTATTTCGAGCCGAGTTTATCTCGCTTATCTATTTCTCGAAATATGTGTTGGTAAGCTTTCGCTTTAGCCAAGTTCATCTTTACTCGTGAAGAAAGTCATGTTGATTATTTCAATAACTTGAAAATCGCTTTGATGAAAATAGTTTGTGGATAAACAACTATTATAACATCCTCTAAGAAAGTTTCAATTATTGAAATTAGAGTTTAGATCAAGTAACCATGTTTAGATATAAACATAGTGTGTTCTCACATTTGTGTAAAAGTCAAAAACCGGGAACCTAAAGTATGCGTACCCGTACGCGTACTGGCGGTTGTTGGAAATCCGGGTAAGTATGCGTACCCGTACGCATACTGGCGGAAGGTTCACATCCGTGAATTTCTGCTGGAGTTTGGAAGTGAAAAACAAACTCAATCCGGTCACTTAAGTATGCGTACCCGTTTGCATACTTTAGAAGGTTACTTTCTAAAATCGGTTTGTTCATGAACTAAAACATTTATATAATAAGGAATGCAATCTTTGCAAACCGTGGCTATAATGTTCATGAATTGATTCGAGTGAATCAAAATCGATTTTGCTTCGATTGTGTCTTGTATACTTCTATGAGATCTAAGCAATTGAACAACTCTCTAACTAGTTCATTTGAGTCACTTGAACTAGTTATGGTGAAGATGAATAAGGTTGATATGAAAGTGCTCATATGGCTAACCATTGGTTAACTATTGTTGAACCAACTAAGTGTACACGTTTAGGTACGGTTGCCCAAACCTAAATGAAGGTGCATTTCATTTGTGTATAACAAGCTAAGTTCGATCTAACGGTTTAAAGATATTAGCTTGAATCTAATCAGGTTTTCATCTAACGGTGAATATTGAATGCTTTGTTACCAAGGTAACTTAGATTGCAAACCCTGATTTGAAGACTATATAAAGGAGAACTCTAGCAACTGGGAAACATAATCCCCACACCTCCTGTGTGATACTAGTTGTATAAGCTAGATTCGATTCTCCTTTAACCTTAGGGTTTTCACGAACCCTGTAGGTTAACGACTTAAAGACTTCATTGGAATTGTGAAGCCAGACCCAACTATTTTCTCTGTAGTTGCGTGATCTGATCTTGTTGTTTTCTATCGTGATTGAGTACAATCGTAAGATTGGCTTGAGATTTATATCTCCGATAGGCAAGATAGAAAAGTAGTCACAAACACCTTCGTCTCATCGTTTGTAATTCCACAATATCTTGTTTCGTTTATCGATTAAGATTATTGTGAAGTGATTGATAATACTAGGCTGTTCTTCGGGAATATAAGTCCGGGTTATCAATTGGTTCCTGTTCACCTTGATTTATCAAAAGACATAACAAAAACTCGTAGGTATATCTGTGGGAGACAGATTTATCTATTTAATAGACTTTTCCTGTGTGAGACAGATTTGTTTATCAAGTCTTCGACTTTGGGTCGTAGCAACTCTTAGTTGTGGGTGAGATCAGCTAAGGGAATCAAGTGCGTAGTATCCTGCTGGGATCAGAGACGTAAGGAGTGCAACTGTACCTTTAATCAGTGTGAGATTGATTAGGGTTCAACTACAGTCCAGACCGAAGTTAGCTTTGTAGTAGCCTAGTGTCTATAGCGGCTTAATAAAGTGTGGTGTTCAAATATGGACTAGGTCCCAGGGTTTTTCTGCATTTGCGGTTTCCTCGTTAACAAAACTTCTGGTGTCTGTGTTATTTCTTTTCCGCATTATATTTTGTTATATAATT
The DNA here is from genome assembly GCA_023531105.1 of Papaver atlanticum. Taxonomy (NCBI): domain Eukaryota; kingdom Viridiplantae; phylum Streptophyta; class Magnoliopsida; order Ranunculales; family Papaveraceae; genus Papaver; species Papaver atlanticum. The sequence continues at coordinate 2,265,267 of JAJJMB010010308.1, read as the reverse complement.
GAAATATCACAGGTTGTGTGTTGAATCGATCAATTGGTAAATCCAACCTTTGGTTGTTGATTAGAATTGATTGATCCTTGAACATTGGTCTTTGGTACCGTTTAAGTTATTTCCCTTGTATTCAATCAGGCTCGCAAATTCCTATTTGTTTGATTGCGGATTGAATCGAGAAATTGAGATATAACTATATGATATACTTTTTCTTAAGATTGAGTCTGACTTTCTAGTTGATTCTCTTGAAAGTATATTGGAGTTAGTCCATACAGATTGCTAAGCGAAATATTGGGTGAGGTTGTTATACCCCCGCTTTTCCAGAAATATGTTAATTCAAAGCTCATCTTTTGAGATATTTCGTCAGGGTAAACCGATAACATTGTTTCCAGCAGATGGGATTCACTTAAAGTACAATCCAAGTTGTCTACTGATGTTGTTCATCGGTGGGCTTCTATAGTAGCTCAAGGTAAACCTACTTATATGATTTTCTTAGTTTATGAGTGCAATACTGAAGTGTTTGTCAGAATACACATTGCTAAATTTTGTAGGTGTTAACCGTAAGTTGTTCATACAAACACTGCCGGCACTTAAACAGGTTCACTGCAGAACTGAAATCGCTCATCTTTATTCCTCCAAACTAAAAAAAAAGAATTAAAAAAGTCGACAATTAGTACGACTTCATGTCCCTCTCACAGGTTCAAAGATTTAAAGGTGAAAATTGTGCGGCACACTAATAAAGTGTTAATGTGTATATATATGAGTTTTTTTAGGTTCTACAAGCTCATTTAGCATATTAGATAGATTTTGCTGAGGAAACTTCATTCACTCTTTAACTGAGGGCTGCTCATAGGCTTAATAGGCCTATGCGTTAGCGGTTGCCTCTTTCTTTGGCCGTGGTTCCTTAGAGCATCATAACTAGAGAGCCACCTCTTAGGAAATAATTAATACCTGACGATATATTGATTATCGTCACTTAACATGGAAAAATTGATAAATGAGTTTAATTAGTTTGAAATGTAATTGTGGCCACTTTAATCTATCTTTTTATTTTCTTTGTACTTGGATAATAAAGTGTGCATGGATGGGTATTGCCACATATTGCTGAGAAAAAAATTGGTTTGAGGTGACCTCCTTTAGTTTCTTTGTTCTTTTTGTGGTTATATGGTTTCTTTGTAGAATTCTTATTCATAAAGATTGTTAATTATGAATTTATATATTGGCTGAAGATGACAGAAAGAATCCTGGACATAATCCCATGATTCAAATACAAGAATAGAGCTGCAGTACAGCTACTACTGCACAAGTATGGTCGATTGATTTCCCATTCTCGCAATTACCATTGTTTGAAAATACTGGCACTGGAGGGAAATCTTGCTTCTATCCCACACTAAGACAAGTCTTTTAAATCACGAATCTGTGGCACAATGGTAGCGCATCTGACTCCACATCAAAAGGTTACTGTTTGATTCACGTCAGATCCAATAATAGGTATTTAACCGTGTTCTGCACATAATTGAAGTGTTGTTTTCTGTCTCGGTTGAGATTCTTACAGTTTAGATTTTTATCTGGGTATTTTGCTGATAAGTTATTGTGGATTCTAAAAAAGTAGAGAAAGAAGCTAGATTGGCATTAGAAAGGTCGCTGCTTCTTTGGTTGTCGAAACTGAGAAAGCTTGCAAACACCTTTAGCATGTTCACAAATGTTTTGTTTGTGGTAGTTTGTCCATGTTGGACGATTGACATTTTATTATAAGGATTCACTCAGAGAGCTATAAGTAAGTTCCTCTTGCTATATTAGCTAGAGCAGGTTAATGATTGGCGTAACTTTATGTTTATGTTATTATTTTGTTAGCTAATGTATAAAGATGATACATAGGACCTCAATAATAGTTTGGTTTACTGTCCCTTGCAACTCCATGGACATATATCTTTTAATTATGTCATTGTACCGAGCACGCAGGAAACGTATCCTCTGCGTGAAATACGTATTTTACAAGAAAGTTTGTTGTGTTTAGATTTATTATTCCTTTCTAGAAAATAAAGAGATTTTCATAGTTAGAACTGGAGCACTCTTTGCAAGGTTTATTGATTCATATAAGAAAGATATAATTACGTTGAGTGGCAATATTAAAAGATATCGATAGTGGCAGGAGACATTGGTCCTTAGAAGAACGAAATTTTTAGCGAACCGCTGGGTTAATTGGGAAGTTTGGCGATAACTTGATGGACATAAAATCTTGGCTTAGAGATTTAGTGGTATAGACTTTTAAGTTTGTAGAAGATCGAGTCAGGGACCCAAAATCTCTTGCCTAGAGAGTAACTTGGTTTGCAACAATGTTGATTTGTAATATTGGATTCTCAGGCCTCTGTGAATGAAAGTGAGTGCGGTGCTTGGATTTGATACCTTACCATTTTTTGGTTAGATGAAATGTGTACCAGTGTGGTTTTAAATAATTAAAGTTGCTATGCAGTGGATATATTTTATGATAGAAGTGGGATAAGGACCTATGATGGCTATAGTCAGTTGCCCTTTGGAGATTGACTATTACTTATACCGAATGTTTCCCCGACAGACGAAATACTCAACAACACAGTTCTCTAGAATGGACAAGACATTTCATTTTTGTACAAATATGGTTGCAGCAACCATGAACCAGTTAATGCTTTATAGACAACCATGAAGAATGGCAACACGACAGTAATATCATTAATTGGTAACGTTGAGGCGTTCTTTTTGTTTTGCGTACATTGCATCTGAGCTGCTCTTCTTTCTGGGTTTCGTGTGACAAACATTTTGGTGGAATTAACTACCCTGTAAGCTGTAGGTGATGTAGGCGGTAGGCTGCATATAATATTTAGTCATTAATCAATACCATGGATGGATTTATTGTTGATGCACTTTGACGTTTATGTTACCCCATTGTTCAGTTAATGAAGTTACTTTATAAATGGTTTGGAAGGTATCAACTTCCTAACCATGTGCAAAAATCATCAACCACTTTATTTTCACCATATGTGTAGCTTTTATTAGCTTATTAGGTCACTTAATGAAGGACATTTTGGGTTTAACATATGATATTGCATGATCAGATATCTTTACCAAGTGTCTCTTCTCGATAATATACTATACTAATGTTGCATCAGGTAGAAAAGGAAAAGGGATTATAGATAGATGCTATATAACCTAAGAAGTGCGGAAGCACCCGGGTGAAGTTGTTGAAATAGAATGTGACTAGCTAGAAGCGGATTAGTAAAAAATAAGTTCAAAATCGAGACGTGATGTTGAGGCTTCGAAGAAAGATGGAGGTGAAGTTGGACCAAGACAACAGAAAGAATGGGATTACCCAAGAATAGAGGAATCTTCCAAACCATCGGCGAAGATATCTTCGCCCAAAGTAATTATATATGTCATTTGTACTTTGGATTCAAGTAATCATGTTTATTGTTCTTCGGATTCTGAAACAGATCAACAATTGTGTATCTTTTTTAAAGTTTATTAAGATATTGACTATGAACATTGGGTTCTTGCAACTATCAATAAAATCAAATAGAATTAGATAGTGTGGCTTTATGACCCTTAAAAATAAAATTTGAAAACCAAAAATCTTAATTGGACGAGTACTCCATTGTTTCCTCTTAAATATTTCAAAGTTCGCAATACTTTTCACAATAAGAGAAGCATGTGCAGTCTCCACCGCCATTTTTTTATCAACAAAATGAGTATTTTTACCGCTTATTTAATTTTTTGAGTACACGAAAATTATATATAAACCGAGACAAAAAACGACTGAAAAAACTCCCTTTGATAACAAATGGGACCCAAAAGCACCCCATGTTGGCCCACCTGTCTGTGAGAGGGAGTTTTTTTTTTCTTTCTTGGTTCGTTTAAACGGACTGTTTGTAACGAGAGTGGATATTTTAATTTAAACATATATGGTAATCAGCCATCCGTTAATTAATCAACCAATCAAAATATACATTTTTAGAGGAGTTTGCACAGAAAAGACACCTATGACCTGCATTTTTCTTTTTACTAAATAGGTTAATTGTATTAGAAAGAAAGTATATGATACAAAGGGAAAAAACAAGAAAAATAAGAAAAATAATAATAAAGAAGGCACGTTACAATGCTACAAGGAGCCAAGAGAACTTACGAAACTCCAAAAGAAAAGCAAAAACAAGAAAACATTCAACTCTTTTTTGAAACAACAAACTATTTCTTCTTCACTGCGGATCTATGTCCCACTTTATCTTATTGACAACAAATTGTTGAGTAGATTTCCCAATAAATAACATACAGAAAAGTCGATTAACACATTCTGGCATATATATTCACTCCCGGGCCGTGATGGCACGGGTCATATTCTAGTCCATAAGAACAACAAATAAGAACATTTGGAATCACATTAGAAAATATCATTTAATAATAATATCAAACATCATAATTTGTCTTTTATATACATATAGGTAATTAGTTACGGTTAGAAATGCTGATAAGATAGACAGTACAAACATAAACTGAAACTGTTGACTGCATAATCTATGATTTCTTGTAACTTCTAGATAATCTTATCTTGTTTTGCATCACAAACCAAACCGCTTCAATACCAAGTTTAGTGTTTTAGCCCCTATGATGTCATTTTTGTTTCGTTCAAAGTTTCTCTCAACATAATGTTTTTGAGGTAATGTAATCTTTTGTGGAGCTTTACAAATTTTAACATATCTGAGAACATGTGACGGGAAATTTCCGAAGCTGAAAATATAAGAATTAACTACGTTGCATAGGAGGTATAAATTTAAGATTTTTATTTTTTTTGTGTTGCCTCCCCAAAATTGTTATGTACACACCTGATTATTTTTGCACCAAAATCCATATATCATCATGTGTTGAATATAAGAGCCGGTTCCGAGGGGTTCAGAGTGTGCGACGTGCAGGGCCCCCGATACTGTTTAGGCCTTTTGCATTGCACACAGGGCCTTTCCTTTAACTTATGTCTAGGCTGATCGAAGCCCATTAATGGCTTTTTCTCTCTTATCCGAAAGGTGTCAAATATAAAAAAATGTATAGCTAGAGGCATTCAAAACCACGATCTTTGATGCATTGGACAGATAACTCAACCACTAAACTACCACTTTCTTAACATTATTTAATGTAAATTTGTTAGATATATAACATTGGAAAACACTCAATTAATTTTCTATTTCCATTTTTTATTGATAGTGACAATTTATTAATTATGGATTTATATGTAGAATATATGTACTACTTTTAAATGTCAAAATTTCCTATTATCAAATGTTAAAACTGACTATAAATTTCTGATTAACGTACGACTCGATTCTTGAAAATAAGAAAACGAGTTTTCCGAGTTTTCGTTATTATATTGTTTTTCTAAGTTGATTCGACATTTTTTTTTAAAATTTTAAATTATATATATATATATACACACTTTTTTTTTTCTTGGTACAAGAAAGGGAGAGACAAAAAAAAAAAGAAACCGATTATAAGGCTTCAATCCAGAGAGAAGCGATATCAGTTGGAATTTGGGAGCTAGTCCACATAGTTTGGACTTTGTGAGTGAAGGCATACTCCGCCAGAGAATGGGCTGCAGAATTAGCCGCTTCAGGGATATGTTGAACTGTGCTTGAGCTCAAGTTGGCTAGGAGATGCTTGGTGCCATCTTTAAGCCTCCAGATTTTCCAAGGTGCTCGATAGGAGGCAACTGTTAAGCTTTTCACAACAACCTGACAGTCTCCTTCGATGACGACATGTTGTAGGTTCAGAAAGTTTGCTAACTCAGCTGCAAGAAGAAAGCCATCTGCCTCAGCAAAAATGGGAGTATCGTAGTTGCCAAGTCTAGTTCCAGCTCCACAACAGTCATTACGGTGGTCTATCGCGATGGCTGCACAGGCATACGAGCCGTTTTTCCAAGAGGCATACGGTGGTCCCTCGCGATGTCTCCACAACATTTATCTTAATGATGGGGGGAGGAGGAGCAGTCCAAGATGCAGGCGAACTCGGAGTTGGCAGCTGGTGCTGAGATACAATCTCTGTTTCACTGATTTCAAAATAGTTGAAGTAGAGATTAAACCAGTAAAAAGCAATCTTAAGAATTCCTTACACATTGACATATCTGTTTTCAAAGACCTTTTCATTTCTTGCTTTCCAAATGGCCCAGCAGAGGGCAGCTCCAAGAGAGAAAGTGTAATTGTTGTCGTCATTGTTCAGCCAAGAAAGGACTAGAGAGTTTAGCGAGATTTCAGAGTTACCTTGGAGTCTCAGTCCCAGAGGAGAAGCAAACCAAGTTGCTTGAACCAACTCACGGTGAATGAGAAGATGGTCTACAGTTTCATATTCTCAGGCTATTCTTTTTTATTTTAACCAGATAATACGGGCTATTATTAAGTTCGTATAAGGCCTTTTTCTTATTTTAACCAGATAATACGGGCTATGATTAAATTCGCATAAGGCCTTTCTAGATTCGGGATCGGCTCAAGTGTCAATCACTTATCACACATGAAATGTGGAGCCTACAACTCCTAATCGGAGTTTATCATTTTTGGATATAGGGTTAAGATGGTTTCTACATCCGGATGCATAACTAGCAAAGTAGCGTACGGCTTACACGACGGTCTAGGACCAAACGAAGGGTCTGATGTTTTTCAGGAGCAGGTGGAAGGTTCCTAATTTTTAACCCTAATAAAAACCGAAGGCCTCATACTTTCCCCCTCAACCTCTCTCATCTCATTCGCAGGGACAGCAAAATCAGGTATCCCATCTCCTTCTTCGTTTCTCTCTGGGAATCTCTAGCGTTGTGAGATCACATAATTTCTTCCTGATTATGTTAGATTGAGATGTATCGTCGATATTTGATGAGTCTATCCGTTTCTAGACTCATTTTTAGGGTTAATCAGTTCAGATCTTTAACGCATATGTTATTTGTAGTTAGCTTCATGTTTATCATTGGTGAGATTTTTATTTTTGACCTGATAATGCTGGTATCGATTCATGAAAATAAATCATCCCTAGTATTTTTTTTTCATAATTCTCAGTGTTTCAAGTAATTTTTTATAAAGAAGAAGAAGCTGTAGAAAAAGAATGATTGTTATTGAAAAAACATGGATCTTCAGAGGGAAAAGCAATAGTCATTCTGATTATGATCTCCACACTTGGCAATTGTAGTCAGTTGACAGAAATCAGTGTGTCAATGTTCTGACCCCTATTATGAATATTTTTCTGACCCATTTGGTTGGGGTATGAGCGTTACAAAGTTTGTTGGGCCAAAAAAATACTGCCATTTGATTATGAAAAATACTTGTGTATGTAGTATTTCAAGGGCTTTCTGTTTGCTGCCAACTGTTGGAATTATGTTTCAAGTTTGGTGTGTCAAATGTGTGGTGGCATGGTTTCACCTAGTTGCTTAAGGAAATGTGATGTTACCAAATATTCTCACTTGTCAAGAAAAGTAGCGAGTTGTCGCACATGTTCTATTTCTATTACAGTTTCTTCGTTAAGAGTGTCCACATATGGTTGTAAGTCACCTTATTGATAGATTTTTGTAAGTACTTGTTTTGTGGGATAATGTTTATGGTAGTTAGCTATATTGGTTAAATATTGCTTTCGCTTTTGCAGGCGTATCAGCAAGTCATTTGCATAAAGTCAGTGATATTCCATAACCAGTCGCCATGTGAGTATTGTGTTTCTTTTGATTCGCCAGCGTATTTATTGTATTGTTTCAACTCTATGTTTTGCTTCCATCAGCAAAAAATCTACGGTGTACCAGTTCTGGCAACGTCTTATACATTGCTTTAAAATCTGTACTTCTTCTTGAGAAGTTGAACATAGTACTAACCTGACTTTTATTTGACATGCATATTATGTAAACATTAGTATATTACTAGGATTAACATAGGTTATGGTGGGAATGTCCATGTTAGATCTGAAATTTTAAGATTCAAATCTACACTGTAAATGAAACATCTATTCGGTGATTAGATAGGCTAACTAATGATTTTTGCTGAATGAGTATATGAGAAAGTGGTTCAGAGTATGTAAGTATGTACGTAAGAATGAAGACTTGAATCGTTTATGACAGTTTTAATTATTCTAAATTGATTATATATAATTGAACTATATATTTTTTGGGACTCGTTATAATTTATCCGTTGACTAAAAAAATCAATTTTTCGTTCTCTTTTTGCGTGGTTCTTATGCAAACCTGTAATGTCCTGTTATGGATTTCTTTTTCTTTTCTCTTTTCGGGAAGCAAAAGAAAGTTGACCGATTTAAGTTTTTGATGTTAATTTTTCGTAAAGGACATTGGCGTAACGCTTTCGATTGAGACTAAGAGAACTGTGTTCTTACATCTGTTTTGTTTTTCTAAATTAGTCAGTTCAAGATCTGTAACTAATGTTTGGGCTATCTGTGATCTCTCTTGAAACTACGATATTTTTTCTTCCCCCTGGATGATCAGTTTCTAGACCCTGACTTGTTAGACTCAGAATAGCGACAAAAATAGAGAAACAGCACAAGTGGTATGCAATAGAAAATTCTGATTTTATTGCTTTAGAGTAAGAATTTACAACGTTTACCTTTAGGTTTATTTTCTGCCCTAGGTATTGC
>JAJJMB010010308.1:2223721-2256641 GCA_023531105.1 Papaver atlanticum | reverse complement strand
GTTTTGGACCTAGGAATAGGGTATTCTAATGGGCCTATACCTAAAAACGGATCACTGGAGTTCTGGACTGAAACCTTAGTTACAAGTTGAATATCAGAATATTTGTCTCTCTTATGTCTTCCATAATTTCGGACCAATAGCCCTGGCAGTGTTTACTCCTTAATTTCATCGGAATCTTTTAAGACTATGTACATATTATTATGGCTATAGTATACTACACTGCATCTGACCCGTGGCACTGTAAGATTCAGTAAATGATTAAATATGAAGTACATAAGTTTGTCTTAATGTGTAAACTGAAGACATTTTTTCGTAAACTTGATGAACCACAACCTGGGATATATGTTTTTATTCCTTGTGTGACATTATGTCCTATCTTTTATGGATGTGTTGTATTGTGGCTTGTTTTTCTTACTTATTTCTGGAATTGTACCTTGTCTCTTTGCTTGTTTTTCTTACTTATTTCTGAAATTGTACCTTGTCTCTTTTCATCCATCAGGTCGGACGAGGAGCCTGTTGACCCCAAGAAGTTACTCGAGGATGGCTGCAAAGCCAAGTGCGTCAGACCTTGGTTTGCATACAGGGTAATTCTTTATCTCATGCCTTAACTGTCCTAATGTAAGAAATTTAAATATTCTTTATTTCAGGAAATATCAAATGTTGCATGCAACCACGAAAGATATTTATTTCAGGAAATATCAAATGTTGCAAGCAACCACGAAAGATATTTGCTGTTACAAGCATAGATATTTTTTGCGTAACTTCTTGGAAACCTGTTACTGGATGCATTGCATTGCCAAAATACCATCCACTTACTTATTAATATTGGAACCAGTCTACAAAATTTTGACATAGATGGTTATGCCTATCTCTTAAGTTTATACCAGATTATGTACTTGTAATTGTTACATGTTTTGTTTTCTATTTCTTTTTGAAGTTCGTACATGTGAACTTCGATAAAGCTCAACTGATATCATTGTTATTTGCTCCTTGTCAGCGTAGTCCTATGCTAATTATCTTTCGCTTGGAGGCTAATATTGACCTTATTAGGATTCTGCCACTTTTTTTGAATTAAAGAATACGTCTTTCTCTGCTTATAATGCTATTATATAATATTGTGTACCTGAAAATCATCCCCTTGAACTGTAGTAGTTCTTTTAAAGTTCTCCGTGTTCAAGGATTTTTATGCAAGAAACAAGAGGGGAGGTTTGAAATGATAAGCATGATATACCCAAAGAAGCAATGATATACTGGGAGAGGTTAGAAACTTGAAAGCAAAGCATGGCACTGAACGATAAATGGAATGGATTGGATATACTATGCGTGTGTGTGCTACATGAATTCTATAGTAACATAACATAGTAAGTATTATTCTATAGTAACGTAACATAGTAAGTATTAATCTGCTAGGATTTCTTTGTTAAAATTCTGATGTAGGTTTGTTATAATTAGCAAGCAGGAAAATAGAAGCACAATATAGCTTTTTCTGACACTGCTTCAGTTTCGCTGCTCGATGCAATTTTTATTAGTTTCACGAGCCTTGTACAATTTTTTTATTACCTTCAATCAGGTGAAAGTTTGAAGGTAGTTGGTCGGCTTATTTGTATGCATTTAATTACAGGTTTTCCTTGCTTTTGGTTATCCTATTTTATACGAGGCCATGATGAACTGAAGTATGAGTTGGTTGTGATCGTCTGGCTACTGACCCCTTAAAAAGTAGATAATTCATGAAACAGATGCGAATAATTGATGACTCTCCTTGTGGCTTTATTGAAGTTGTCTGTATGTGGTTTGGGTTTGACTAGAAATTTCAAATAATTATTTGGTTAGGTTAATTGACAGTAATGATGCTTAATATGGAACATTGTACTGCTTACAGGAATGTGTTAAGAGGATCAAGGATGACGATAGTGGCCAAAAACACTGCACCGGACAATACTTTGATTACTGGTCTTGTGTTGACAAATGTGTAAGTGTTCTGTTTTTTAATTTGCAAGCAATAAAGTTCTGAGTAGAAAAACTTATTTTCCTTTTGATTTTGAACTGGATTCTTTGTTCATCAACAGGTTGCGCCGTTGCTTTTTAAATATGTCAAATAGAGATTTCTCTCAATGTTACCACCTAAATAATACCTTATTTTGAACTTTAGATTGGTACCATTATGTAGACCTAAGACTAGCAGTATGCTTGTTTAATTTCTTCATAAAGACAAGTTTTGAATTATGAAGATCTTTCTTCAAGTTGATTAATCAAGGTTTGGTCTTTCGTGTTTGATATTGAATTGAGTTAACTGTAAGAAAATTGGATGAGAACAATTGAGTGAGTTGATTCTGAGCAGTAAACTGCAGTTCTTTTTGTTTGTTTTTCCAAGCAAATGTTGCTGTATATACCAAATCATTTTGGCGCCTCTACTTTTTTGGTTTAAAGGCAAACAATTAGAATAAATATGAGTACTATAACCCTTAAATGATAAACTGTATCTCTTATGAATTTGGTATAATTGATAAGACAAACCGTTAGTGTTCTCAACAATTTATGACTACCACAAAATGCCCGTGCTGCCTATACATTACAAATGAGGCAAATAATGAAGTCCCATGTTGAACTACGAATGCTATTACTTGGTCAAATGATGGAGCTCCTTCAACCGTTTAGCAGTGTTCAGTTTCTCTTCCTCAAGCGAACAAGTGGCAATTCTGCCGCTCATATAGTTTGTGTTCTTTGGAAATCTGACATGAGCTTCTCTTTTAGAGTTCAGTAAACTCTAGCGTGGTGGGGACTGGGGCCTCCAACCTTTTGCCCTCTCAAGTACGATTCTGAAACATAACCAGTTCTAGTTTTTGTTTTTGGGAAGTTAATTCCGAAGGGTTTAGCTTTAGAAGTTAAAACTTAAAACTCCGCCTAGGGTTTTAGACTTTTCTCTTCGCCTTCCAACATTAGGTCCGGTTTCTAATAGGTAACAAAATCTTCACCTTTTTATTCTTCCTGCGTTGTTCTTTTTTCTATATATAATCTGACTGATCGATAGCTCCGTCGATACATCTTGTTTACAGAAACCCTAAAATCTGTGGAAAAAAAAACATGAGTTTTCCACCGTCCCAATTCCCCCCACCCTTTTCAACTGGTAATGATGCACCAATGTTCTGGCCTCAAGGAAGTCTAGTTGAGAATGAACAACAACAATCTAACTTTTCTGAATTTCCTCCTTTCAAGAAACCTAGAAATTTTGAAGAAACCCCTTCTATGAATTCTTTTCAAAATCAGGGTATGGGTATCAATCCTTTTCAAAATCAGGGAATGATGATGAATCAAAGGAAGATGATGATGGCTCCTCCACAAAACCCTAATCAAAACCCCCGTCTTGGCAAGATATTCTTCAAGACTCGTCTTTGTGAAAAGTTTAAAGCGGGTCATTGCCCATATGGAGATAACTGTAGTTATGCTCATGGGGTTGAAGATATTCGTGAACCACCGCCAAATTGGCAAAAAATTGTTGCATCCCGTGAAGAAGATCAGTCCACATTGCAAACTGGTGTTAATTGGGAAGATGATCAGAGACTGATCTCTAAATTAAGGCTTTGCAGGAGATTTATCAGTGGGCAAGAATGTCCATACGGAGATAAGTGTAATTTTCTTCATAGACCTATTGGTAAGTGTAGAGAAGAATTGAGGTTTAGAGAAAGCTCGTCGATAAGCATTGGTACTACAGGATCTCCAGGGAATGCTGCAACTTTAAGAAGACCTGATCAACCATACGGCGATAAACACCAGTTTGCTGCAGAACTGCACAATTATGGTGGTGGCCATATTGAAGTGGTAACAGGGAGCACGGCCATAGACTCGGCCAAGTTTATACCTGATGATGCTCCCAATAGTGATGCAGCAGTTGTTTCATCTAATAAGCGAGTGGTGTTTGCTAAGAAGTGTTTGTTGAATTGGGACACAAAGAAGCTCAGTGGCATCTACTCCGATTGGATTGATCCGCGTTCACCTACCAATGTTGAGAGCTGAGCTTTACTTTTAGCCTCGATGATTTGTGTTCTTTCTTTTGATTGGGAAGATTAATGATTGGTTAAATGTCTGTCTAGTGTTTTTTTCCCCCCTCCTCTCCTATGATTCTCATAGGTTGGAATTTTTTCAATAGAGATAGAATAAAATTGAACCCAACCGTGTCTTGAGGTAACCACAGATATTTTTGTTATATGATTTTGATCAGTGTTCATATAATGAAATCATATAATTCATGTTGTAAAACTCTCACCTTGTCTTTTTCTTTGGACACATCAGCCCAGATATTTCAGTGGTCTTACAAATTTTTACAGCAGCTGTTTTTCCTAGCTTAGCTGTTTTTTTTCTTCATATCTTTCTATTTCGTCGCATGAGACCCAAATGATGATATTGATAGGGACACTGGAGAAATGGATAAAACTCCAAAAGAACAAGAGCAGTTAGTAAGTTGCACTCAATACATTAATACACGCATGTTCACTGACTTGTGTTAAATTTTGGGGACCAGAATCTACTTTTGATGAACAATCCATCTCTTCTAGACTTATAATTCAAGCTCATCACCCGATTATCACTTACACTAACCTTCTCTCCAACCCAAAGGAAGAGCCTCGACTTCATAACCCAATCTTTACAATCATAATTTTTCAAATGCTACTCCCACCACTAAACCAAAGGTAGATGCAACATCTAGCCTTTGAGAGTGATATCTGCCCTAATAATTTTCTCTTAAATTACAGAACTGCCCATAAACAAACCCAATGAAAATCGACAGGCCCAAGTACAAGGCAAAGCTCAAGATACATGACAATACCCTCTTCCGGGCCTTCCCTTTTAAAAAGAATGATGTTTTGGGGACTACTCAAAATAGGTGGGGGACTACTCTTTCATTTTTGGTAGGATATTTGAAGTAATTTTGGGTCATCCCTTATCTAATTATTTTTTTAATACCAAATTTACCCTTGGTAATTAAATTAGTTAGTTTATTGATTAGTTAGTGTTAGTGTAATGATTAATTACTGATTAGTTAGTGATTAGTGAGTTATTAATAGGATAGTTTTGTTAAAATTAGAATTATTGAGAGAGAAGAAGAAGAAGAAGAAGAAAAAAAGATGAAGAAAAAGAGGGAAGAACCCAAAAAATCTTATTTTGAGTTTAGTAAATATGATATAAGTTATGGGTACTCATGTATGGCTCAAATTTAGTTAATGTAACTTGAATTGTGCAAAAAATTGGCCAAATCGAAAATTTCAGGAAGAAATTTCGGCTAGGTCAAAGTGGTTCGGTTAGCAATTCTGCAAAACAGGTAGCCGAACTCTCCTGTATGTGCAGTTCGGTTACTCATTTCAGCATACGCAGGTAACCGAACTCTGTTTTAATGGAGGTTTTTGAGAGTTCGGTTATCTTTTTCCAGAAAACGTTACTGAACTAATTTTATAGAGTATACAGTTAATAGTTCGGTTTAGTCGAGTTTAGTCCCTTTGTTACCGAACTTTTTGTTCGGCAAGATCGCAAATCACGATCATTGAATAGCTAACCGAACTTTGTAGTTCGGTTTAGTCGAGTGTAGTAATTATGTTGCCGAACTATACCATAAAAAATTCCAAAGAACAAGTTCGGCAAGATCGCAATATCTGGTATAAGTTGCGAAGTCACCGAGCTACAAGTTTGGTGTTGACAGATCAAAGTTCGGTTACCCCATAGAAATTGCGAAGTAACCGAACTATATTTTATCAAAGTTCGGTTACCTATATAAATTTATCGACTAAACCGAACTCAAATTTCGCATATAAAGAAAGAGTTCGGTTACGATTTTTTTTTTGCGACCTTACCGAACTACATAGTTCGGTTACCTAAAAATTCCTACTTGGCCGAACTGTTCTTCATATTGAAAGTTCGGTTACCAAAATCTAGGGTTTTCAAAATTTCTCCTAGCCGAAATCTATACTGTAACTACCATTTTCTATGATTTTTGATGATTTCTAATCGATTTCTTCAACAAAAAACGATTAAAAGGAATGGGTATGAAGGAAATTACCTGCGGATTTTCATTTTACTCGAATCGGACTTCTTGGTTGATGTTGGAGAAGAAGAAGAAGAAGAAGAAGAATAAAAGAAAAGAAAAGGTTTTGAAACTGATTTTAGGTTTTAATTTAGGGGGTTAGATTAGTGGGTAGTGGTTAAATTAGTGGGTTATTAGGATTAGTTATAACCTTAATTAGGATAAGGGCAGATTAGTCTTCCCTAATCTTTTAGGACACCCCTTAAAATTTAGGGTGGACATTCATATAACAAAGTAGTCCTCCACCTTTTTTGGGTAGTCCCCAAAACATCATTCTTTAAAAATCTAGTGTGTTCTGATGTGGCTTGAATACTCCCATGTAGCATCTTCTCGCGGAGAGCTCGTTGGTTGAATGAGTACTTGAGGAAGAGGAGCAGCCGCCCTCACTATTAAGTGAGAAGCCAAGACAACCCTGGGTTCTACTATGAATGCACCATTATGGTCCACTAGAGGAAGTAAGGGAGCAGTAACATCCTGGAGATCAATCTTCTTTTTCAACTGTGAGACACAAAATCCTGGGTGAATTTTGGACTAATGAGAAGTTTCAACATGCAAGTTATTGCTCATATCTTCTGCATGATGCAAATGGACTAAAATTCTTAGAGGCGAGCTTGATTTTTTTTTCTCCTCAAAGCCACTGAAGATTGTTCATATCACCAATCTCAAAAAACTTATTTACTCTTTTCTTATCAGCAAAAAACTTGATTATGTCTTATGCCTGCGCCGAGTCATCTTAAAGCAATTGAAGCATGTGATCTCTCTTTTCAAGATAGTTTTGGACAACTTCTTGCATGGACGGGAAATATTAGGTCTGGTGGTTGATAGAAATATAATGCTTGAAAGGGTGTCATTTTTAGGCTGGTGCGGTAGTTTGTGTTAAACCACCATTCAGCTAGTGCTAGCCAATTGAGCCAGAGCTTAGGAATGTTACCTATCATGCATTTAAGGTACTTCTCAAGGAAAGCATTTGCTCTTTCTGGATGGGGATGACAAGAGGTGCTTGGATTTAATTTTGTGCTTAAGGACTTGAAACAAATGGCTGAAAAAAACTTATCTCTGTTAGATACAATAGACTTCGGAAGATCATGCAAATTTGTTAGAGAATGCTCGGTTGAACCCACAAGTTTTGTTATCTCAAGCATGTTGTCCAATGTTGACGATCAAAACTATATCTTGATTTCTAGTCTACTAAAGTCAAGTCTCGGACTAGGATAAGAAGTGTCTAGTTGAGCACAAACATCACTGAATAACCCTCGAAGATTGAAAATCAAACGAATACATCAACGAGGATTCATCAACAAAGATATGGGGTGACTGATTTCATTGGACTCTTGTTCAATTCTACCTCTCTAATCTATCGAAACAGGTGCTCACTCTATGGAACAATTCCTATGACGGTAAACATGCATTTATGTATGAACTCGAGGATATTTGAGCCATGATTTTAGTGATGATGACCTTTGTCCCTAGGAAGATCCTCATGCTGTAGTGAATGAGTCAATGAGCCAAGAATCACTTAATTCCGAGTTATAATGAAGAAGTTATGAGTGATTTATTGAAGCAACACTTATAAGAGTGTTAATGTTTCTGTTGCAATTCGTGAATAGGAAACAATCCACGGATTTTTTGTAACGATTCACAGACTTGAGCGCTAAAACGTGATTAGATGCATTTTTAGTCAAGTTTTTGATGTTTCCTCAACTGGGTAACATGATTATTCTTCTGCACATAATTGATTGCCATATTAAAGTGTGTGTGATGTTTTTAAACTCCTTCCCAAGTTAAATTGTAATTTATGTTAAAGTAATTATTTATTTAATTATTTATGCAAGAGTTGTAACTTAGGAAAGACTCTCAAAATAAGGAGACTCTTTAAAAAAGGAAAATATCTCACGAACTTGCTTATGATTCAAAAAAACGTTCACTATAAATAAAGGGTTCATGTAAGCTACACAATTCGTCCCTTGAAAAATTGGTGTAAGAAGGTTGTTTTCCACTACTTCTAATCTTCGTGAACATGTGTGAGACAAAAAGGTCTTTGCATTGAGGATCACCAAGTTGAGTTGGTAATAATCTCTTTGATAATTACACAACTCGTAATATAAGGTTTTTATCATCTGATATAAGGCCATTCAAGGATTGTTGATCATAAACCCTAGGTTTGATAAATTTCAGTTCACTATCGTATACCGACACTAGTTGGTCGAAATCTGGATTAGAAATAAAACTTCAATTAAGGTGTCTCATAAATTCCTTAAGAAGTATTAACAAGTTATCTCTAGATTTATTCTAGTTGTTCTTGTTATAAAATAATTAGGTTTCTAATCGACAAGTATGTTTTGATATTACTTTTACCTAGTAATTTTTCAAAACAAACACAAGATTTCCAAAACCTTGATTCACATCTAAAGGGAAATCAAACCGGCGTTTGGTGAAAGAAAAATATCAAAAAAGTTTTAATAATGTTTTTGCATCTACTAACGAGAACTAACGTTCTGCTAGAGGATTTTTAAGACTATCTTCTAAAGAGAATTGATGTTCTACTAGAATATTTTTGAGAAGTATCTTCTAAAGAGAATTGGTGTTATGCTATAAGATTTGCAGGAGGAATTCCTTAAGAGAATTGGTGTTCTGCTAGGAGTTCGGTGTAACAAATTGTGTTCAAATCTGGATGAGGTTCCGGGTTTTTTCTGCTATTGCTGTTTCCTCATTAACAAATTTTTTTTGTGTCTTGCTTTACTTTTTACTTCCGCATTATATTTGTGTTGATATAATTAAAGTAAAAGGAATTGACTCGATATTCAATCTAGACAGTTTTTAACTAAAACTGTATAGACCCCACAAGACTTGTTCTTGTGAATTCGTATCTTGAAATATAGATGACAAGACTTGTTCTTGTTGGAATTCGGTTCGTGTACTGTTTGGGTACATACTAGGTTGTTCTTGGATATTGATTTTTAAGATCGTCCAAGAGTTCTTGTATACAATCAGGTTCATGGATCTTTGATCTAAATTTATTATACAAGAAAGATAAACCGTTTATACATATTATTAAAGGATCATTAAGTTGGTCTACTTCCTATGATATTAGGTTTTGTCCTATATATAAACGAAAAAGTTGGTGGTGTACTTGGTACACTCACTTTTTCAAACTTGAATATGTGATAGAGAAACTCCTTTGCCGCTGAGATTGTGGTGAATAGATATCTTAGTGCAATAAAATGGATGTCCTTAGTAAGCCTGTTAAAAACCACCAACATCACATTGTTTTTGTAGGACAGTGAAAGTCCTTCAATGAAATCCATCGAAATATGTTGTAAGCTGTTTCCAGAACTATGAGAGGTTGGAGGAGACCGAATGGAGCAGAATGTTCACCCTTATTACATCGAAAAACTTCACAAGCTGCTACAAATTGAAGAATATCATGTTTCATTATGGGAAAATAGTAGTATACTTTGGCTCTATTGTAAGTACCCAATATGCCATAATGCTACCCACAACTGAAGAATGAACTGAGCACAATATGGAAGTCCTGACATCCTTACCAGAACCTATACAGAATCTAGAGTTATATCTCAAAATGCTAGTTTGGAGAGTGAACTACTTATGAGTATGAGAAACCAAAAGTTGTTATATGAGTTGTTGGGCTTGGTATCATCACCAGTGTAACTGCTTAGAATATGTTGTACCAATTGTGGTTGAGATAGTGAAAGTTCTATACATTCTGGATAGAGTATCTGTAACTTTGTTATCTAGCCCTCTTTTGTAACCAATCACATAATATAGCCCCAACAACTTCATGAGCCATTTTTGTTGCAAGTCAGAAGTTATTCTTTGCTCCATAAAATTCAAAGTCTGGTGATTAGTATTGATAATAAATTGGCTACTAGACAAATAATGCTTCCATTTTTGCGCTGCTATGACAATGGCCAATAATTATTTCTTATATGTAAATAGTGTTCAAGAATTGGGACCATTTTACCATAAAAAGCAATTGGCTTACCATTGTGTATGAGGAAAACGCCCGCCCCTTTGGAGCAAGCATCAACTTTCAAAACAAATGATTTAGATAAATATGGTACGGCTAAGACTGATGAAGTGCTCATAGCCTATTTAAGTGAAGCAAAAGCTATTGGAGCCATTGGAGACCAAGAAAATGAATCCTTCTTATCAGTGAGAGGTTTGCTGATTGTACCATAACCTTTTATGAATTTCTTGTTACAACCTGTACATCCTAGGAATCCTCTTAATTGTTTTAGTTGGATGGTTGAGGCCAAGTCTCTCCATAGATGTAATTTTAGTATAGTCAAGTATCCACGAATGGATGAATATCTATCCCCTCAAAAGTGATCAAATGACCCAAGTAGTCAAGTTATCGCTGAGCAAAACAACACTTTTGGATTTATTGAAAATAAAGAATGTTGTCTCAGAAAGGACAAGGTCTGATAACGATGTGAAATATGAACCTTTAAAGAATGAATACAGTCTAGTATATCATAAAAAAAAACAAGAATGAATTTCCTAAGAAATGGTTTAAAAATCTTATTTATGAGGGCCTGAAATGTAGCAGGGGCATTAGTAAGCCCTAACAACATGACCTTGATTTCATAGTGCCCATGATGGGTTTTAAACGCAGCTTTATAAATATCAAACACATGCATTCTGATATGATGATAACCTGATCTTATATTAATCTTAGAAGAAAAAAAATGAACACCATGTAATTCATAAATCAAAGGGATATGAAACTTGTCTTTGATTTTCAATTCATTTAGCTCCCTATAATCCACACATAACCTCCATGAGCCATCTTTTTTATTGACTGGAAAAATTGGGGATACAAATGGACTATGACTTTTTCAATAAGTCCTGCAACCAACATACTATGCACCATCTTTTCCAAACAGCTCTCTGAACATACGAACACTTGTATGGTCTTTGGTATGAAGGTTCTGCATCTGGTTTCAAATGTATTTTGTGATCCATAACTCTTGGAGAAGGTAAGGACTTAAGCTCAGTGAAGAAATGACAGAGGGCACTGGAAATGTAGGTGTAGCAGAGGTAAAAAAGAATTGACCAATAAGTGTAGGTGTTTTACTCTTGAGAAACTTCAAAATAGATTCCCCACCGAGTATACTGCAAGAATGAATAAAATAACTCCCTTGAAAGGTGATATGATTTCCTTGGTGGAGAAAATAAATTTTGAGATCAGCCAAATTGAATATTACATCACCTAGTTGTTTCAACCAATCCACTCGTAAGACTATGCCACATCCACCAAGTGGAGGGACTCTTAGGTCACCACAAAATTGATAACTCTGCATAAATCATAAAAGATTAGAACACACACCCTTACCGATGGTGGTATCGCAATTTCCCATTGTCACCAACATATGCCCAATGGGCGCATGTGAAGTTTTTTCTTAGCGAGTTTGGCATACACAAAACTTAGAATACTGCTTGTATCCACTACAACCAAAATCTTATATCCATTGAGCTGACCACGAACTCAAATAGTGTTTGGAGAAACAAGTCCATTTAAAGCATGAAGGGAGATCTCCATGATAGATTCTTCAGAAGGAGATTATAACACCTCATCTTATTCAATCTCCTCCATAAATATAGGGAAAACCTCCCCATCAAAAACAACGAGCATGAATAATTATTGTGTTTTACGGAGATGACCTGGCTTATACGGTTTATCAAAAAGGTAACATAAGCCCTTAGCCCTTCGAATTTTTATTTGAGAAGGAGCGAGTCTTTTGATATATATCTATGGTGGTAATGAATTGTTTAGGATTAAAATAAGAAGGTTTACGGATGTTTGATAGACGCATTTATGTGTCTATTTTCATCTCTTTTATGTATAGTGTTAGTACCCATTTCTGTACTAATTTTGGTATTTTACCCCCTTGTAGGTGTTTTTGGAAAAATGGGCTCTTGCGGGAAAATTGGCTCGAAAAGTTGTTAAAGGCTCCTGGGAGGACATTTGCTATTCGGACTCTCACTTTGGATAAGGGGTAACCCATTTTCAGGCAGCTGCTAAGCACAGACCGAGACTGGATAGGGGGAGGACAAATTTCTTCACGTTTTCAAATATTCAAAAATGGCGGGAATTTCTTCCTTACACAGGCGATTTTTTTGGATGGATTTTTGATCGATTTTTAGGGAGATTAAAGGCCTGAATTTGATTGGGTTTGTTCCTATGGACCTAACAGGCAAGGTAAGGGTGTTGGAATGGATCCAAAGTGGCTAGAACTCGAATTGGAAGCGAAAACTTTCCAAAAATATCATGGTTTATTTTGGGCAAGTTTCTTGGTTTATTCTTGGAAACTTACGTGTAGAAGTGGAAGGAAACTCTTCTTAAAGACTTGTTTCTATCAAGGGAGGAGTTTGGAGAGCTTTTATTGATCGAATGCACGTGAAACAGAAGAAAAAAAGGAAATATCGAAACTTGCTGTGGAGGAAAAAACCAAGTTTATTCTCGAATTTTCTTTGCTCTACTATGTATAAAAGGGTTGGTTAGGGTCCTAGGAAGGAGAGTAAGAAGTTAGGGGAAGTTTAGAGCCTTAGAGAAGCTAAAAAAACCATTGAAAAAAAATCACGTTCTGCTGGTGCACAACTGAGCCGGAGAAGACGAAGAACATAAACAGCAGAAAAAGAAAGTCGCAGATTCTGTGACCGTAACTTTCAAACTTTAAACCTTTTGTAACAATTTTTGCAACAGTTATCTTCGCTTCGCAACAGTTCCGCTGTAGAAATAGGTTTCGTAACAATTATATTCGTTACAGAACCCGCTGTTCAGAACTTTTCACTCTTTTAATCAACTTTTGAACACCAAAGATGTATTTTGAGCAAGAGATTAATATGAGGAGCTAAACCCCTTAGCCGAGGCGACGGAGGAAGCCATTGTTCCATGAAAAGTGGTATAATTCTATTTTTATTATTTATTGCAATTATTTTACATGATTTTTTGCATAGAACTTAAAAGAAAAATTGGTTTTTATTGAGTAGTTGTGAAGTGTTTTGATGGGATATGCTTGGTTTTAATACTTTTGATGTTTCATACTTCGTGCTTACAATTATTACTTCAAGAACCAAATTAGAGGCAAATATTAGAATCACTTTAAAGAAAAATATTGCATGAATATTGATTAGAATTTATCAAATAATTGGTCAATGGTGGAATCCAAAGTCTCGGTGTCTTTTTTTATAATTTGATACAATTTTATTTTAGTTAATTTGAGTCTAAAAGAATCCTTCACAAGTTCGAGCATCGAATCCTATTACCACTATTTTTACTACAATTAAAACTCATATCAATGTTGGTAAGTGGTGGTAGAGAGGGATTGGAATTAGAGCATAAGGAAAAAAAGTGAGTATGGTAGAAGGTTGGAAATGCTTAGAAAATGGTATATTCTTCTTATCTTGTGACTTAAGAGAGGCTTGTTGCATCCGAGCCAGATAAAAAGCATCAAAATCACAAACAGGTTTGAACATTTATACATGATTTTTGTTCTCATTCTTCAAAGAAACTAATAAAACTCAATGTAAAATACTCTTCAGAGAGATCCGTATTCTTGGCTTTCATTAAAGCTTTCAAAGTTTTATATCTTTTATAATGCCGTAGAAATCTGAGTCATCTTGTTAGAACTACCAACATAATCACCAAAAACAATATCTACAACATAAATCAGAAACAAATTTATCTGAATCAATGAACAGTTTACCCTCCTGATAATCTACAAACCATGGATTTTCTTTACCATCAAAATGAATGGAAGCTAGATTTACTCTCTTAGCATCCTCCACTGAGTTGAGTTGGAAAACACACTAATACCTGCGAATTCAACGTCTAGGATTAGTACCATAAAATCTAGGAAAACCAATCTTAGGGTGACAAAATAACCTGAATCTATGTGAAACCCAGAGTTGTCAATAATTTATAGAAATCAATCAGAGTCTCTATTATCAGAAGTAAAACCAGCATCAGATAATGTAGAATCTATAACCATGCTTTTAAAGAGAACCCGGAATGATGATTGCTTCAATGTTAATCGATTTGACTGACCTTGCTGGCAAGCAACAAGTTTTTCTACCGCTGGTTTACCGCCTCCTCCTTCATAAGTCAGGTACATAGGAAGGAAATATGATACCAATTTTCATGTAATTGAAAAGGATGATTTGATTATCAATAATAGTAACCTTCTCTCCTACTCTAAAGAAGAGCCTCAATAGAATTTTATAACCTCATAACCCAAACCTTACAATCATTATCTCTTAACTACTACTCTCATTACTAGATCAACTGTAGATGCAACATCTAGCCGTTGAATAATAAGTACCCTAATAATAGTTTTATCTCAAATAACCAAACTACCCATAACAAAGATAAGAACAAACTCAATGACAAATGACAAACCCAAGTACAAGGCGAAGCCCAAGGTACATAACACATCTACATTGCGATCCAAAATTTTAGCTTGTAACCAGATATAGCTATATCTACTTTATGATTCACAATCCATGTTGTAACCAAAAATCGACCGTGACCTAATATTTAACGGGGGGTACATTTTTCTAATTCAACGGTCCAAATTCTTTTGTCTTTTCTGGATTGGTAATTTGTCCTGACATATTTAGTACGCTCTCATAGAATAGGGGATAAATTTAATAGCGACCTAAACTGGACAAAGACCCAATGGTATCTTAATTACACAGACCGATCCATATTTTCCGAATGATCCAAAATTTACCTCACAACTGAAGATAAAACCGTGGCCCATAATCTGCCTTGTGACCAAAAACTAATTAAAATCCGCGTTTGTGG
The DNA here is from genome assembly GCA_023531105.1 of Papaver atlanticum. Classification (NCBI taxonomy): domain Eukaryota; kingdom Viridiplantae; phylum Streptophyta; class Magnoliopsida; order Ranunculales; family Papaveraceae; genus Papaver; species Papaver atlanticum. The sequence continues at coordinate 2,241,741 of JAJJMB010010308.1, read as the reverse complement.
CTGAATTTATCTTTTGAAAATAAATATGGGGATGTCTCATAATGATCCTCATGATCCAAACTATGAACAATAACTTAAATCTACTTCTTAATATTACATTTGTTTACTAACCCAAATATACTTGTAGCCTAAAATGTACCTTGCGACCTAAACTCTTTCATGTTTCCAAATTTTTCTATATGCTTGTGAAAGAGAACCCACAAGTCTATCACAAGAAAGACACTCAAATGTTAATCGTTGGTGATGATTGTTAGAGCATTTCTCGGTCGAACTCACAAGTGTTGCTATCTCAAGCTTATTTTCAAATTTAGTTGTCAAAACTATATCTTGATTTCTAGTCTATATTTAATCAGGTCTCGGATTAGAATAGAAGTGAGTAGTTGAGAATCGGATATCACTGCGTTCTACCGTTTGAAGGCGAAGATCAACAGGAGCTTTGGAGGACTTCAACATCAAAAGGTAAGTGAAGACTGAACCACCTATTTCTCAAGTTTTCACCTTTCTATCTATGATATATTGTCGCATGACTAAATTAGACAGCACATGCATAGATTTCGAGTCAACTTTATCTTAAATATTATTCTAAAAATATGACTACTTATGCTTAAGAACATTTGTTTTACCTACTGGGAGAACTGTTATAAGTCCGGAGCCGCAGTACATGTACCAAGTATACATACCGGCGTAGCTATAGTTCGGCAACGACTTTGTGGTACGCATACCCGGTATCCATACCACAAAAGTTTGTGACTTGTGAACCATGAACGGTACGCGTACCTAGTATGCAAACCGGAAAATATCTGTTGGTTTTAATACCGAAAACGGTACGCATACCCGGTATGCAAACCATAAAAGATCTGTGAGTTCCTGAATTTGTTTGTTATCTTAAGGGTATTCATACACGGTATACGTACCATGACAAAGACATTCACGAACAGGTACAGTACACGTTCCAGGTACACGTACTTACCTTGTCGAATATTTTCAGATGCATCAGAATTATTTGTATGAGATAATCGGCATTTGAACAACTCTCTAAAAACACTATCTAGACATTTTTGATCATATGTGTGATTCATGAAAAGTCTAAAAATGTTATATGAAAATGGTTAAGTATATAGTTCAATTGGATAGTTTCGGCTAACCTACATGAACATGTCATTATACACGATTCAGTTACGATCCATCCTAACCAGATTGTATATTCTGCTATGTTAATCTCAAGTCAAGTTTTCATCTAACGGTGATTATTGATTGCTTGGTTCCAAAGCTATCTTAGCTTAAACCTAAAGCAACCTTGATCTTGAAAGTCTATAAAAGGAGAACCTCTAACAACTGGGATCTTTGAATCCATGACACTATTCTTATGTGTCCTAGTTGTAAACTAGAGTCATCTTCTCCTTCAAACCTTTCTAGGGTTTAGCGACTAAAAAGATTTCACCAAGGGATTCGTGAAGCCAAGTCCAACTATCTTTATCTTGATAGTTCGAGTATCCTGATCTTGTTTTGATTGTTGAGTTGCTCACTCACACAAGATAAATATAAATCACAAAGTATCTTCGTCTCAAACTTTGTGATTCCACAAGTTTTTACTTGTGAGGTGAATTATAATCTAGGTTGCTCTCCGGGAGTCATAAGACCGGATTTTGAGGTTTGTTAGACTTTGTCTATTACAATCGATTTCCTACCTCACATTTATCTTTGATCAGAACTGAAATCACAAATAGGCTTATCTCTGGGAGGCAAATTGGGTTAAAATATTCAATTGAGTTGAAGCAACTCTTACGCTATAAAGGACGTTAGCTAAGGGAATCAATTGCACGGAGTTTGTCGGGAAACCGAGGTTACGTTCATATCGAACCGGCATGCTTCCGTAAAAGTCAATTCCATGAAACATCCTACTTTAGATAACTAGCTCGAATACTCCACTTACATCTTTAGATTAGCATGATCGGATAATACTAGCACGAATATATGATCAATACGATAAATAGACAATCACACACGACACAAAAAAATTATGTGGTTCACCTTTGTAGGCTACATCCTTGGCCAAAACCACCTCGAGAATCTTTCATTATCATAACAAGTTATTACATCGACACTTTATATAATCAACTAGTTATGTAACCCACTAGGGCTAAACGTTAGAAACAACAAGACATATTACGAAAACTTTACATATTCGTTTGTTGTTCTTCTTCCATAAACCTCTATCGCCATGGTCACTTTGACTTTAGACAAGAACACGAAGAACATCATGAATTCTAGCTTCTCCCATACGAACCCTAGAAACCCTAGATTTCTCTCATACCCGAACACTCTCATAAAGAGAGGATTCTCCAAGAGAATGGATTTCTACTCAAAATATAAGCCCTCTTATATAGTAGACAAATCCTTGCTCCCCAAGTCTTAGAACTCCTAAAAAAAAGACTCACACCTTAATTAGGAAATCCTAAACTAGGAAAACACTTCTCCAAACCGTCATACAAGTTTCCTAATCCAAACAAACCTTGTAGACACTTTAATCCCGAAATAGCCTTTTAGCCACGGTTTCTGCAGCATAGATCACTGTTTTCTGCTACAAAACTGTTACCTAAAGTCTGTTTTCAGCCATATGGGTTGTTTGTGGAACAAAACCCCAACAGAGTCCTGCTGGGATTCAAGAGGCGTAAGGAGCGCGACTGTAACTGAATTACCGTGACGGTTTAATTCGGTCTCAACTACATTCCATTCCAAAGTTCTGATAGTAGGCTAGTGTCTGTAGCGACTTAATACAGTTCGGTGTTCAAATATGGACTAGGTCCCGAGGTTTTTCTGCATTTTCGGTTTCCTCGTTAACAAAATTATGTTGTTTAGGTTATTTCTTTTTCCGCATTATATTATTTATCTTTATAATTTAAATATCACAGGTTGTACGTTGATCAATCAAAGTAGATATATCCATCCTTGTTTGTTGGATACGACTTGATTGATTCTTGGATATTGATCTTTGGAATCATACAAGTACTCTCACACATAATTAGGTTCACAAACTTGCTTCTATAAACATTCTGATTGTGAGAGAAATAGATAAGCTCTTTGTATAATTCCTTGATTGAGATTCATTAAGTTGAACTCTCGGAATTGTATTCGAGTTTAATCCATACAGGTTGCCTAAGAAAAAGTTGGTGGTGTATTTTGGTACCCCCATGTTTTCAATGATTATGAATGTCCAGACAATAGACTCAAGAAATACCTCATGTTGTCTAATGCCTCTTGTATGAATTCATGTTGTGATAGTGTCACTCTTTATCACAAGTCAAGAAAGAAAAACAAGAGAAGGAACAAGAAAAATCTAAGCAAGCAAGAGTTCAAGATGATGATTTTTTATTAGTCACATGTGACGAACAAGATAAAGCTCACCTCAACACAACCTAGTTGGGTTGGAATGTGCATGCTCACATTTGTGCTCAATCTTATGAAAGGTCACATATATGTAGCTTTTGTTTTGACGGTTAAAACGAGCCAAAATCACTCAATTCGGACACCGTATGCAAAATTTATGCCTAAAAGACTTTTTGTGTGTAGGTCCATGCTGGGGATATCTACTAGAACCGATCCCTAGCATAAGGATCGATTCCGCAATAGGTCCTAAGTTCATACGAAATAGTGTAAAACTATTTTACTCATAACTTTTTCGTCCAGACTCTGAATGATCTCATTCTTTTAGCGTTGGCTTTGTCTTCTTATTTCCTACAAGATTGAGGTAATTGCAATTTAGTTCTATTTTGAATTTTTATGGTGTATTATGCCTGAGTTTGTGGGATAAACCATAATGTTTCAGTCCTATATACTGGCTCACTTTCTTATGTTTAGTCACTTTTGATTATGGACGATCTTTGGATCATATCTTCGTAATTACTATATCAAAATCATAAGAAAATTGTGATTGTCTAACTCATTTGTACGTCACATATACTAATGTTTGTTTATGTCTAATAAACTAAATATTGGGTATACATATGAGTGCTTTCGTAATGAGATAAATTTTTTTTTTTTTTTTTTTTTTTTTATTTTAAGGTTTGATCTAATATGCCTATTTCTTATGAGATAAAAAATAGGACACAAGAGTTCATTGATAGATTTTCAAGGATACAGATAGTATTGAATGCAAGCTACGGTTAGCTTGAGATTCAAGCAAACAATTTTTTAGGTTAGATGAAATTACTATTAGGAATTCATGTAAGCATGTGAAAAATCCTAAAAATACGAGATTGAGACAATACAACAAAGAGATCACTTGTGTGATTGACTATGGATACAGGATAGAGACGATACAACAACAAAGTGTGTACTTGATAATAGGTTCGGAAATAACCGAAACTTTATAGGATCAATATCAAGTATTACGGAGTTAACGTACTTGCGTATTTTACTTAATTATAATAACAATTATAATGCGAAAAAAAAAAGTAAAAGACACAACAATATTTTGTTAACTAGGAAACCGCAAATGTAGAAAAACCCCGGGACCTAGTTTAGTTTTGAGTACTCTCAGAATTAAGCCGCTATACAAAATCTAATACCAACTTCGTATAGTTGAGACCAAGCAGACTACCCCTAGCTACTTAGTTCCCTCAGTATCCTTGCGCCTTCGGCTTTTAGAGTCACACACGTGAATAACAAGTCCTTTGGATCGTATTCCAAACAGCAAAGGAATAATCTATTTGGTAAACAATAATCAATCTTGCTTTAAGATATTAATGAGTCATTGACAAAGGATCTTATAATTAATCTAATAAACTCATTTGTCTGGTTAGATCAATCTAAATATTGAATACTAAAATAACCAATCTTTAGATTTGCAATCAATCAATATATATCTCAAAGAAAAACTATAAAGTGATGGCGATCTCACGCAACTAATCAATCAAGTCTATCAAAGATAAACCTATTCTAGTTTGATACCATCCGATCAAGGTTTGTGTACTAAATCCACAAGATACGAAAACTAATAAGAATTCTTCTTTGTCTTCAAATCTTCTATTGCCTTCAAATACCTGCACAACAACACTTGAATCTTCTTGTGATCAATCAAACACAAAACGGAGTCTGTTAACAATGGATTATCACAAGATGTCTTTAGATCTAACAACAGTTCTAAAGATCCCGTCGATACTTTGATCTAGTTTGAGTGAGCCTTATATCAGAAGAGAAGGTTCTCAAGAATAAACAAACTAGGTGCAATCAAAGTTTCAACAACCGTTAATCAATCAAATCAATAATCGAAAACTAATAACATTGCAATTATCTAGTTTCACATCTACGGTACTCGTAGAGCTTCTTGATCCCACAAAAGTCTTTAAACGAGCGGTCGTAAGAGATTTCACCTAATTAGGATACTTTCCTCTCCAATAGACGACTCCACCAGAAACAACAAGAAATGAAGTTTTCTTGGCTCTTAGGATAGTTTGCTAGAAATGCAAACTTAGGTATTTAAAGACCAAGGTTGTTTAGAAACCTAGGAATTTCCAAAACCGAAAATATTCTTAAGATATGCAATGAATTCCCAAATTCGGTTTTCCTAATTCCAATAAATGTAATCCAATATTCTCAAAAATCTCTCATAGAAAATATCCAATTAGTAAATACACATTACTAATTTTTATTCTCTAGAGCTATCCATTAATTGCTGGTAATTAAAGCATATAAAACCAAAAACCTTAATTAAAAGATTCTTAATTTATTTCGGTACAGGATTACCTTGAGTACCAAGGAATATCTTTGAACAATAAATGATAAGAGTTAATGCTCATGTTCAAAGTATGTTGACATCAAACAAGTTTAGAATTGCATATAATCCTAATTCCGAAACTACACAAGTTCATGAAGAAAATATGTCATTCATGGAAAAACGGATTTGCATCTTAGAATCGGTTCTACGTCACTTCCAAACAAGTTTAGAATTGGTTTTACCAGAATTCCAAGACTACTATGTGATCGGTCATACCAAGTCACAATGGTTAGTTGTAATCGGTCCTACCAAGTCACGTACATAGGTTCAGATCGTTTATACCAATCACATGGATCGATTCTACCTAAACATGGTACCTACTTGTGATCGGTCATATTAGTCACTAGGATCGGTCATACCAATTACAAGGATCGGTCACACCAATTATCAGAATCGGTCACACCAATTACAAGGATCAATTATACCATCTCATGGTGATTACTTAGGATCGGTTACACCAATTACCAGGACCGGTCATACCAAATCATAAGTCTAGGTATTGTGATCGGTTATACCAAAATACATAACCTAAGTTAAGATCGGTTCTACCAACTCACACATATTGGGCATCCAAAGAATATACAATAAATAGCCGGACCAATATACCTATTGATTTCCCTTTCAGTTCATGAAACAAGTTCACAAACTTACTTCCCTTAAACAAATGTAAAACATTGTTTCCTATGATGAAATCTTCACCATAAACCCATACACATAATCATAAAACTATATACAAGATTATGTCGATGTCATATCTACGAAGTTCAAAAGATAAGCGTTATACTTCGTAATGTAATTCCTTACTACTATGCCATACTATTATGATCATGTCTATCCATAGAGTAGTATTTATATACAAGCTTCGCATGTTATGTTTTCAATATAGCACGACTTGAAAGATACATTAGGAATAGAAACAAGTTCAAGTCAATATTACTAACCTCAAGTGGAAGGATGATGTCGTTGTTGTAGTCGTTACTTCTTCACATTCTTCAGGTCTTCAAAGTAATACTTGTATGTCTCAACATTCCTAGACTTTCTAGTCTAACCTAAACGAAGTTTGCTCTAGTATTTAATCAAGCGACTCTAGATGAGTTTTGATACTAAAATATGACAACCAAACTTGACATGCCAACGCTTGGTGGGTTCAACCGAGATATGCTCTAACAAGTCTGCCTTGAAATTACACAGAAGAATATGCACTATGATCCAGGGTTTTGGAAACGTGCACAATGATAGTCCATAGTGGCAAGTATGCCTTTGAACTTACAAGCACATAGCGGTGTTCAATAATACTCAAGACTGAACAATAATCTACAAGTCCAAAGTAATTTTATGAATAAAGTTATCTTAGCAGTGTCTGTGAGATTTGTAGCAAAAGCGGACAAAGTCATGTAAGGAAGTTCGCGACCTTTTGCTAAACTAAAATTGGGTGGGTTTGCAAACCTTTGGCAGTTCGCGAAGTCAGGCCATAGGGGTTTGCAAACCTTGGAAGTTCGCGAAGTCAGACCATAGGGGTTTGTAAACCTACCCCCATTCTCGAAGTCAAATTAAAGTGTTTGCAAACTTATACAGTTCGCGGAATTCAAACTGACTAAGTAATACATACAAGTATGTGTACCTTGCGCCAAACAGTTCTATTTCTCTCATAACTCAATTTGAAACATTTCCAATAGCCATAGACAGTATGCATTGTTGCTTGGCCAATTTCCAAATGATCAATTTGGAACAAATATAGTTTGTCAGCAATAAATTTTTTTTTTTTTTTTTTGAAACTGAAAATTGAATTGATTATAGAGAATTGATTACATAGTTTTTATCCTCCTGCAACTGATCAATAATATTACTGGGAGGGACTAACAACCAAACTCCACACGATCTATCTACTCTGGCAGATTTTGACAAAATACCTGCGACTTTATTCTTTCCTTTTGGAACATAGCTACATTTCCAAAATTTGAACTGACTAAATAAAGACTTTATGTCTAAAACCAAATTTCGTAGTCTCCAATCAATACTGAACGACTCTTTGTTCACAGCATCAACAACTATTCTTGAATCTAGCTTAAACTCCACTTTTTCCATGTTTAAATCTTAACCCATTGGCATGCTTCCCACAATCCTTTGCATTCAGCTTGATCTGGACCTGTTGAATCTGCTAAGTAGATGCATTTTGACCTGTTGAATTTCCTTTTACGTTTTGTTTTTGTTTTTTTTGATACGCGAAAGCCGGAACCAGGCCCCTACCCGTACCCAGCCAGTTGGACTGGCCCCACTGCCAGATCCAACACCGTCAAACCCACTATACAACTAATTTATTACAAACCTTTACGGTGGGAATTAAACCCCCAACTTCCTCCTTACTGGAGTTGATGAGATACCATTGAGCTATGTTCTTTGACCCATTTATAGAAATAAGAGAGATAAGTGGTCCCTTCCATAAGTAGGTTAGTAAAGTTATAACATTTGACTTTCCATTTATAGAAACCAGCGTATCTTTTTAACGGACCCAAATAACAAAACCAGCCTATCTTAATTCTTATAAGCCACGGTCTAAATACAATTTTGTTCAACACAAATGAATCAAGCAACAAGTTGAACTTCAAAAAAATCCAAACTTGGCGGAGGTCGAGCCCTGGCCGTAAGCATACCTAATGCACTTTTAACGTGAGCGAGCGAGACATCCAGGAGGTGATTGATTAAAGAAATGACAAGGTGGGCTGGATCTTCAACCTCAAACTCGCTAATATATTACGTATTATTGTAAAATTGTGATGATGGCATTCCCGAAATCTAAATTTCAATTGCCTTTTGATATCAGGAAAAAAAATAAAACAAGCATTAGAAAGAGAAAACTCATCAATGTGATGAAAGTAGGATCCAAACGAAGCAACTAGAATGATGTGGTTAATCAAAAACGGAGATTAGTCGTTAATTAGTCTGAAAGGGGAGATCACAAGGATAGAACAAACGCCAAATATTATCCATTATGTACTCGATCAAAGGTCTACATTAAGTGCTTCTACCTAATGCTTGGAAACCAAACTGCGTTTTAATGCGAGCCTCCTCAACTAATTTTTAAAGGAACCCCGGTTTTAGGGACGCATCATTCATTCTAGCATAGAGTTGCAGGAAGGACTTGGAATTGTAAACGAGGCCGTATGCTTCTCATGGATAAACTACTAATTTTAAAATCTTTAACTCCATCATGTACTAATGTGTGATATGCTGATATCGAAATCCTCAAACAAACAATAGGATATATGGTTCCACACATGAGTACATGGATCTCTTGAAATTCAGTCCTTGATCCAATCTTGAATAGTTAGTCCTGACAAATAAATTTATGAGCTTGAAAATCCCCGGAACTCTATATCTGCTTCTTATTATGCTCAAGGTTGCACAGCTACAACCAGAAGAACAAGCCACATATGCCAAAGAACATCTCAATGGTGCTTATTCTGGGTCATGCGACTTCCTAGCACCGAGGAAGAGTTCAATAGATGTACACACAAGAAATACCAACTAATGGACCAATATTTGAGCTTGAGTGAAATCAGGTGAATAGTCATAAAAAGCTTTCACTTTACTTCCACCCTTTGTTCTTGGTTGAAGAAGCTGTGGCAACTATTTTGCTGGAACCTGCAGAAAAGAGAAAATAGAAAGACAATGAGAAAGGTTGATGATGGTCTCAGTTGTTTCCTCCTATGGTCGTCCTGGTATTACTGCAGTTGCATTTTACCACTAAGAGATAAAACAAGGCATACTTTTTGACACTTTCAGTGGAGAATCCCTTGGTGATGATACCCGAGACAGTGCTGCCGACGAGGACGCCCGTGCCATTGGTGATGTTGTTTGTGTCTGCTTTACACGAATTCTAGATGGTCCTTCAGGACTGTGCAGGGGCACAAAAATAAGCAACAAAAAGAAAATAAACAATTTAAAAATCCAGAATTAGCAGAGGAAAAAAAAGGTTTCTCAGAAAGAAAAGTACAGACTTCTCTATGCTATCTGCTGGTAATTGCGAATCACCAACAAGGCTCTTGGGTGTTGAGCCATCAGCATCCGTTCCAGTTGGGTCACTTGTCTTCTCCTCAGCATGATCTGCTGCACAAGCGATAAATGCATTTTGCAGAAAATTAACTCTTGTATCCACTCACAACATTCCTTCTTGTATGGACAATCAGTAATGAATGAGTGTATAAATTGATTCACGAAAAATACACTTGCTCTGTAGCATACCTTCCATTGAGTGGTGAGAATCAGCATGGTCCGAGTCATTGTTCTCCTGGTCAGATGAATAAGCTACTTTATCACTTCGATCAGGTAGTGCCAAGCCTTTCTCACCTAACAGTCTGTTCCCACGTTGTACTGCTACCCCACCACCAGCACTAGCTTTTCTCTCACTATTGGAACTGGGAACTGCATTACTCAAATCTTTAAGCAGTTGTAAATGTTCAATCTCCTCATCTTTCTTTGCTATCGTATCCTTAAGAGATGCCACCTGAGATTTTATAAGTTAGACAAAGAATCTGCAACTGTGAAATAGAAGATAACAGTTGAAGAGGAAAGAAGTTATAGGTGATACAGTGGTGAGGTGGAAAAAGTTGTGACAACATTGCTCTCTTTTTTTCTTTTAAGAGTTACTTTGGCTTCAGCCACATCCAGGCATCAGCTTTCACACCCAAAACTATGTTGAACCCTTTTTAGTACCCATTTTGATCTGGTCACAACATTGGCCACATGACTGAGTGAAAGCCAATTTTACTGTCAAAAAAGCTCTAGCCTCTAGTGCCTAACCTGTCTCAATCATCCATGAACAGTAATTACACCCTAGTTTTCAATTTTGTTGTCCTCAAGCATGGTTTTCCAATCATGGTCCTCTACAAGACACAATACAAATATGTGATAATGTACATCTCACTACTAACTAGGTAAAATCGGAACAAAGGATAAACTCCCCTTAGTTTGTGATCCATCACGATGTCCACTCGTTAGTTTCCTATGTTTAGGTGATGGAATATTTGGGTAGGCTTCAGCATATTGCTAAATTGGTTTACAGCGAATATAAATAAACAAGTCACTTTAAAAGACTTTTCATTGAGATTTATTGCAGAAGACTTTACATTGTTTTTGTATCTCTTTTCGACTTGAGGATGATTCTATTTCGTAAAGGCATGCAGTCGCATTGGTATTCATAGCGGTGACATTTAATTCAGCATTTGCACTAGCATTGGCTGTTTGACCATTTGCAACAGTACATTGGATTGTATTGGAATTTGCATTCGCGTTCATTTTTTATTTTTGCCTTGTATGACATCAAGAGTTTCTGAAGATTGTATTAAGAATTATTTTAGGCTTTTCACGCCCAATGTTTTTTAGTTTGTCCATATTCTAGGCTTGAATGGGCTGACATCATGAGTTTGAAGATCAAGTTGTATGATTGTTATCGTTCTAATTTCCTTGTTTAACCATAGTTAGATTTTCATTTAATTAAGTTTTTTAAGTTGCTTGCTTGTGAATTTCATGTAATAACTTAAGTGAGTGATGGAGTAAAGTTTGCAAGTTTTTGAGGAAAATAACATAAAGATACTGGAAGGTGGTGCCGTACCTGTTAAACGGAGACGGGTAATACCACAAATGAGATATTTGCGATGAAGGTAGTCTGACGATGACGAACCTCACCTACAAGTATATGTTTTCTTTGGTGGCGGTCATGATTCTTGATTTGTTATTCCAGGAGTGATGACGTGAACGACAAAGCTATCGACTGCAAAGGTTGATGACGATGATAAAGATATAGCACACAATATAAAATAATGTTGCAGAATTCAATTTCCCACAAACTCTCTCTTTTTTAATAGTGTGGCAATGGTATTGGATTTTGTGAAGATTACACTTTTAATAGTGTGGCGATGGTCTTCGATTTTGTGGAGTAATGTTGTAGAATTCTCTTTTAAGGTTCTATGAGGGGGTATCCCCTTGGTTTACCTATCTCAACAAAGTATATGATTAGTTCGAAGAGCGTCTCGATCCCTAGAGTGGGTTGTTTTATCTTGAGAGTACTGAACTTGAACTGAGAGAGCAGCAAACCTGGCAATCCAATTCCGATCAGTGTTGGTGGCAGAAGTTGAGGCGACGAAAGAAGATATGGCGGTGGCCTAACATGGGATATGAGCATTAGCTTTCACACCAGTTGATAGTAACCAATTTGGTTCTTATCTACGGCCAACAGAAGCAACCTCATAAATAAAACCGATTTTAAAGAACTAGAGTAACCAAAATCATAACATTTTTTATAGAAAAATCTTCTCCTTTTTATAGATTTCTTCTAATTTCTCCTCGATAATCACCAACTACATCTGCTATGTAAAGGGTAATACGTCTGAGGTATTAGTATTTAAGATTTAGCTCATAAAACAGGAATTTATGAGGTTCCTCGAAGGTGCTACCACGAAAAGTCTTCTTAGTGAATTTTTCAGTGTAATAACACAAGTTTCTGCAGTGATTTTGATTGTGGGTGCACCTGCTGCTGTCTGGAAGGAGCACTATGCTTGACACCATAACAAAGGAGGTTACTCTTTTTGTGATGAATTTTTGGCAGTTCCCTTTTTAAATGGTGATAAAGGAGGTTACACTTTTTGAAATTAGGGTATAGGCTTTATTTCAAATCGAGGATTCAACCCCCCAACTGACTCTGTCATTGCTGCTAGAGAGGCACCTACAGTTGTCTGTGTATCATTTTGCCTTCCGTTTCTTGAGGGAGGAAACTTCGTAGCTTGGCACAACAAGAAACAATCAGTGGTAGCTAGGTCTAATGCAGAAAAGCGGAGTTCAGAACTGCCGCCCATGGAATCTTTGCGTTATTGTGGTTAAAAGAATATTGTTGAAAGAGATTGGATTCAGCCCTATAGGTCCTTCAAAGTCGTATTGTGATAGAACCAAGCAACATGATAGAACCAAGGAACCAAGCATGTGGAGGTGGATAGACATTTCCTTAAAGGTATGTTGAATGAGGGGAATGTTAGCACTCCCTTTTAAGAACAGAAAACCCGATTGCAGAATTCTGACAAAAGGAGTTCCAAGTCCTCCATTCAACTCTTTCCACGACAAGCTAGGCATGCGAGATATCTACGTATCTGCTTGAGAGGGAGTGTTGGAATAGTTTCATAGTGAAAGTTCTCTGTACAGTTAGTGTGTTAGGAATAGTGTAACTAGATATTTTTACCTACCTAAAGTGGAAACTGGTGTAAGTTGTAACTATACCTAAGATTAGCTTGGTGTTCGATTGAAAAAAAAAGAAGGAATCCTAGTATAGTTTCTAGCATAGAAAAATTGAATTAAACTAAACGTACGAATTAAAGTTTCCAATGTGACAGAACTGTTTTGATTTTACCACAATGACATGTTTTGGTTTGATTGCATGATTAGTATCTTTAAATTATACTCATGTAGTATTTCTGAATACCTTGGTTATCAAATTTCAAATTTTATTGCTTTACACTAAACGAAATATGATGCATCCTGATTATGCTGATGTAATTATGTAAATATCACTATAACTTTAATCAGAAGGCGGACTCCACTAATCCTTTGAGCCGGTTGGGGCTAAAAAAAATCGGCTAACTACCCCAACCCATTCCTACGGGTCTACATAATCTGGGAGTGCATCCAACATATCCCCTATATGTTCACATTGTGCTTAACTTTCAAGGTGATCATAACATAAAAATATAAGAATTTGTTGAACAATAAAAATTATATGAGTAAAAGAAAGGTACCTGTTCCATTAATTCCCTAACATCCTTGCCCTCTTTGTTGCTCTGTGCAGCACCAAGCTCAACTCCAGACACCCTCTCAGCAAACTTCAAAGTACTCAAAGTCTCAGAATACGAATCAGGTTTTGGATTAAGCTGGACAAACATTAGAGTCTTTGCCTGGCCACCTAAAGCATGAACATAATGATGTTAATGAAGCTGGCATAACAGAAATACAATTTATGCTTACTTTTACGCATAAATTAAATTTGAAAAAGAAAACAAGTATACGTTGAAAGTAGCTGGTGATTAAAATTCATGAAATACAAACCTAGAGAATTCTGAAGAACTTGAGTTAGCTTGCTGTTTCTATATGGTACGTGAGGGCTCTTTTGTGCCAGTGCAAAAATGACATCTCCAAGCGAAGAAAGTGATTTGTTTATATGTTGTGCTTCCTTAAGCCTGTCGCCGGTTACCTCAGACCGATCAATTCTTTCACTCCCAGCAAGATCTACCAAATGAAGACTACCCCGAAAAGCAGAACCACTCTCCAAGTCCTTCGCTTGCACATGAACTGTTACAATACTGTGCAATATCTCAAAGAAGTTAGCAACTAGAAACAATGCCCTCACTACCACCACAAGAAAGAAGTAGTTTCTAGCACGCTTCACGATAGTTCACATGGATGCGTGCACAAAACAAAATACAAAAAAATCAGGAATAAAAAGAACCTGTGGGATCTACTACTTCTTTCATTCATCGCAGTGGCACTTACAGCCCTGTTCTTCAACCCAATATGCATCAACTCCAAGACATCAGCAGTTGATTGGACGGTATGCATGCTAGCGCCTGGAACAGCTAATCCATTCTGTTGAGTAACACTAGAACGTATCTCAAGTGTGTGCACAGTCAAGGGAAAGCAAAATAATCATTTAATGAACGATAAGCAAAGAAATTACATAATAAGGAAGTTGTTTGTTGCTGAAAAAAAAGATAGTTTTTTAAGAGGGAATGGATCCTAGTGAAAGGATATCTTTTCTGTGAACCTTCGGAAAGCAAATCCCGAACTTGTTCATTATATATTTCAACCATTTGAACCGAAATTTCATATGAAAAAGTGCTTCTCCTATTCCAAGAGATATCGAAGAGGTCATTTAGAGCTCTGTAGTTGACCCCCCATTCCTCTTTAGATGCATTATTGGGGCCACTCTGCCAACATGCAAGATAAAAAAAAGAGTCAGATTATTCATTTGTTTGCGAATATCATCTACTTGTATATCAGTGTAGGTGTGTACTACTCAAACAGAAGAAGACGGAACAACAAGTCATAATGCTAGTGTGCGGCTGACTCTGAGTTTTGGAGGCCAAGGCCAAAGAATATTTGTAAAAAATAATTTTGGATTATTATCAATTATCATGACAGTTATGTGCTAGTGTCTGTTGATTTAGGAATATAATAGTTACTTCTGCTGGTAAATGGCGTGGTGTCCAAATTTGAAAAGCAATAGTCCTCTTTAATTGGCATGTTTCAACTATCATGTTAGGTTTATAAATAACCCTTGATCTATGTTCAAATTAGTACAGTTTTAGTTCTTCTCTGCATCTTCCTTCACTTCTTAGGCATTGTCAGTACCATCAAATTGCATTTTGGATATCCCAAGAGGATATTTTTCTCTGTTACTATATGTGGTTCCTATGGGTAGAAACATCTCTTACATGAAAACGATGTCTGTTTATCGATTACCAACCACTACATTTCAATAATCTGAAGCCGTCGGAATAGAGTCAATAGACACTGGAATTTGGATTCAGGAAGATCCTAATGGGTTCTCTGCAAGATTACCATCTGAAATTCTTTGATGTAACGCTAAGCCAATCTTTTGCCAATTTCGAAATTAATAGAGTAACTAGGGAAATTTAAGGTAATAATCAACACATTGGATTTGCTTTTTTCACTTCTATATTTAATGTTCTGCTTCTGCTAAAAGAACAAAAGGATAAAAAGATGAAAGAAAAGGTTTGTTCCATACCATTGTATAAGTCTTTCCTGAACCAGTTTGACCATATGCGAAGATGCAGACATTGTACCCATCAAGTACAGATCGTATTAAAGGTTGAGTGTCCAAATACACCTCCTCTATTGATGAAAATGTAAGACAGAAAAAATAATGTAAATTTGGTTAATTACTTCAACCGGAAAAGACTTAATGCGGAAATTGAATGTGACAACCAAAAATGAGGAACTGAAGAAGATAAATGGTTAGTTATTTAACCATGATTCGTGTAAATTGTAAACCTTATTTAACCTTACTAGTGCACATGACCTTATGTTGTAACCCATGATTCAACTTGTGAGTATATTACAGTAAAAATAAACACAAATACTTTACCTAACTCATCAACTGGGAGCGAACTTTGACATGTTTCACTTCCACTATAGTGAAGCTACATAGCGAAGAATGGTAATTCATCTTGTGTAATTCATAGAACTAAAAATTACACGATCAACTTGCATAATACTGCTAGACATTTCAGTTGCTATCCCAGCATATCACCATGCAAATAACTAACAGAGTACCATGGATATTAATGTACAGACTAAACAGAAAAAATAAAATATAGATAAATCGAGATTGGCAAAGATCGAACCTTGAGTGGATGACGGACCAAAGACTTTGTTAAACTTGAAGTTGCGGCGGCGTTCTTTCCCTAGTTTATTAGGATTTTCAATAGACATCTCCCCATTCTCACCAATATAATCAATGCATGTCTTCTTTCCACTCTGTCCAGGAGAGGATGGTCTTATACGACAATAAACCCTGATGCTTCCTATCCAAATAAGAAAAATGAATAAATATGCATATCGAAGATTTGAATACCAGGACAGGAACATTAGATTTTGGATATGCTAAGCAGTGAGACGGACCTTTTAAATCTTGGATCTCGTTATGTAACTTTATGTTTTCTGCAATAACTTTATTACAATTTTCAGCTGCATCTGCTAGTACTTTGAATTTTCCCCCTACACAAGCAAGATCAAGCAACGTATCAACCTAGGTTCAACATACCTACCTAAAAGACATATGGAACAACAGGTGGATTCCTACTCAATTGGTGAAATTCTTCTGTATATGACATTTGTGTATTCACAACTTCCTGCTTGATGTTTTGGGATGCTGATCGTACATCCTGCATTCTTCCACATATTTGAGTTAAACACCTTATGACTTATGTTAAGCATCATATAATAAAATATCAAACAAGCTGACGTAGGGGTACCTGTAAGGCTTGGAACAGAGAATCTATGAAACTCCGATAAGTATGTTCTTTATCATACCAAATCCGAGCCTTTAATGCAGACGCTGACTCAAGCTTTTTCTCCTTCGTCTTGGAATCCTCTAAGAGGCACTGAAGCTCCTTTAACCGTTTCCCTAACTCAATTTGAGTTTCCTTCGCAAGTGTTTCCAAATGTTGGCAACGTTGCTCGTGCTTTTCCTTGTTTATTTTAAGTTCTTGCTTTAATTTTGATACTTCTAGATCTTTACTGCCCTTTAATGTTTCCTGCAACTCATTTTGAGTTTTTTTCGCTTGTTCTTCCATATGCAGGCAACGTTGTTCATATTTCTTCTTGGTCAGTTCCAGCTCTTGCTTCAGTGCTGAAATTTCAAGATCACTATTAGACTTTATTCTTTCCTCCAGTTTATGTTGAGCTTCCTTAGAATGTGATTCCAAATGCAGGTAACGTTGTTCATTATTCTTCTTGGTTATTTCAAGCTCTTGCTTCAATGCTGCAATTTCAAGTTCATGACTAGATTTTAATTGTTCCTCCAACTCTTGTTGAGCTTTCTTGCTTATCTCTAGTTCTTGCTTCAGTGCTGAAATTTCAAGATCGCTGTTGCACTTTAATGATTCCTTTACATCATGTTGATTTTTGTTAGCTTGGGCTTCCAAATATTGCTCATATTTCTTCTTGGTTACATCCAGTTCGTCCTTCAATGCTGAAATCTCAAGATCTTTACTGAACTTTTCTTTTATTACACTATCCAAAAGCTGCTCCTGAAGTTTGTTTCTTTCTTCTGTTTGATTCTTGTCCTTCTGCAGGGAGCGAGCAACCTGAAATACTGGCAAGTGCTAAATTAGAACAATTTTCTAAACAGGAAAAGAATACAGATAGTATCACTTTAATGGCAATAGCTATTTGCTTCAGTAAGGAATTCAATATACAACTCCAACGAACTAATATACGAATGTCGAGTTTATGGTGTTCACAAACATGTTGATGAAAACTGTCAAATTACCATCTGATCTGTTGTATTAGCTGAAGTACCATATTCAGGAACAAATTTTTATTTTGCAAAGCTCATTTTATGGGAATTATTCAAGTACTGAAAATTGTAGGCCCATGAGAAAACGATACTAAGAAGGCAGCAAAGTCGAATTCATATCTGACGATCTAAGCAAGTATCAAAGAGATTAACCCAAAAGCA